>SNQJ01S0155544.1:0-22429 GCA_010110895.2 Picea sitchensis | reverse complement strand
AATGGAAGAAAGAATCCTTGTACATATTGTGGTTTGTATAACCATCATGTTTCCAAGTGCTGGAAAAGGTTGGCCAATTTCAGGAAACTTGATAAGCAAAGGCAGCGTGAAAAGAGGATGCAAAAGGTTTGCACCCATTGTCAGAAGCGGGGTCATCTTGTTGACCAATGTTGGACGTTGCATCCAACTATTCGTCCACAGCACAGGAAGCAGTTGGATAAGGAGTCTGGCAAGAATGGAAGTGGAGATTCCATCATTGATGTGAGTCCAGATGATTCACAAGAGGATGATGTCCAACAGAAAAAGTCACCGTTCAGTTGGTTTGGTAAGAAATGGCTGGATTTCTTGAGCAAGTGAGGTTTGCATTTTTCTGATTGTAAATGCACTTTTCAGCGTTATGTGTGCATTTATGGGAAGGTCGATTTGATGTTGAAATGAGTCTCAACTGGTTGATGATTTTCTGACGACTATGTTGTGTCGATCGTGTTGTTTAGTCGATGGTGTTTATTGACTTTAAGGTTGATTTTGAAAACGCCATGTGATTTGATAAAGTACGAGATGCGACAGTTTGTTTGGAGAACAAAAGTTTTTGTCGGCATCATTTTTCAGTCTTGTCTAATTTGTTTTCAAGATTGATGTTTTTCTTGTCTTGTGACAAGATGCCGCAGGAAGTTTTTTTGCAGCCATTGGAGAGCTGATTTTTGTTGACACCAAAGAGTTCGAAAGAGGAACTTGATTCTCAGTGGGAAGGTTGGCAGTCTTCCAAGCACAGAGAGAGCAGTGGGTCAACAGCAGCCAGAGAGCAGTGGTTGAAGGACGTAGCCAGTTGCAGTGCACGGCATGTCGAAGTATTTAGGTGATGTCGAAAAGATTTTGATATGACTTGAAAGTAGACAAATAAGCTTTTGTGGGTCCAAAAGCCTTTCAGTGGGAAGGTGTGATCAAAATCTGGACCAGGGGGCAAAAATTTGCTCAATTTTCAAAGTGCTCGGAATCCTACAAAACCTATGCCATTGAGTCCGTCTCGTCTTCCTGATTCCGGCGGTATATTTACTTTCGCAAACGGAGTCCGTATGAAGGAGTTATCGCAATCTGTTCGCCGAGCCAAACAGGGAAAAATTTGATGCTGACTGTACCTGTCCGTACAGTCCGTACAGGACATGTGGCAGGCCGTACATCATACGTGGCATGTCCGTACAGGACACGTGGCGGCTCCAGGGCATGACACGTGTCATGCATTTTGGACTTTTCGGAGTACGGTTCGACCAATCTTGAAGTGACACGTGTCACCACTGGATGGGTGACACGTGGCACCAGGGTGACGTAAGCATCTCGCGTGGCAGGTGACGTGTCAGGTGGTTGACGTGGTGCATTTTAATTGGTTGATAGTTGTCAAATGAAGAGTTGACACGTGTCTCATTTATAGCGAATAAAGTTTGGACACGTGGTCCAACCCATTGGCGCCACGTGTCACTATCCGGCTGGTTTTTATGGTTGGTTGATATTTGTGTAAAATGTTTTAGGTCCGCAGGGTTCGACCCCGGGACCTCCCCCTCTATTGCAAAGACTTAACAAACACTTCGCTAGCCAACATATCCGCACTTGTTCCTTGTTACATAACCCATTGCACTTGTATTTAAACTTGGTTATGGTTATATTTTGAAAAGGGGGCGGGCCGGGGCTTAGCCCCGATCCATATGATATGCCATATGTATAAACCATATGTTAATAACATTTGTGCACGGTTTGGTTTGTTTGAACCACGGGTTTGCATATGACCGTTGGGCGCGGTCAGTTCAAAGGCATGTAATATAATATATATATATTACCCATTGTGTAATGCGCGGGGGTTTAAAACATGTAACCCGACCATTATATATTGTGTGCCATATATCGTATCATTAACCACCAGTTAATGTATGCGCGCGGTTGTTATATGTGCGGGGTTTGGTTAAAACCAAAGGTTGTAATACCATTCCATGTAACACAGTTGGAGCGCGCGGTTTAAAGATTGGTTACAATGGTTATGCGGGACAGTTGTATCCGTTAGCCCTTTTGTCCATAGCCCGAGGTTGTATGACCCAGGTGACCGAGTGCTAGGCGGTTGGGGGCTAGAGGTGCCCTAACCGTTCTACGTTTTGCACCGTTGGCACGGTTGCGTCTGGTGCCAGGTTATAACACGCATTGGGAGCGTGTTCCAGGTACATGCACACAGAGGTGCGTTTTGTAGAGCCAGTTCCAACAAAGTTGAAGGAGGAAGATGGAGGAGGCCTAACTTCTTCATCGTTTGGCCGTTTGAGGTGCCGTAAAAGCCCAGCCAGGGGTTTTTGGACATGCTGGATCCATTGATTCCATTTTCACAGCCATTTGAAGACTTCTTCAGCAAAACTTGCTTCCTTAGAGTGTTCACCATTGAAGTTTGAAGCTACAGGGAACTTCAAGCCCTCTTTCATGGAGACATGGTTTTGGTGAGCCCTATATTTGTTTTTATGTGATTAGATAATCATTTTGGCTAATCGGTATGCTCTCTGAACACATTAGGACAGGTTTCATAGGCTTTTGAGGACTTTCGGTGTTTTCAAAGAGAAGCTCGGGGAAGCTTGTGGCCACATGTAGAAGGGTCATGCCGAAGGATGAGCCATGATCCGTTTCAGAGTTGTATTAATCATTTTGGGAGTTTTATGTGTTCTGATCTCAATGGTGTAGTCTATTTTTCCATTGGGTTGAGTAGCAACATGAGAGCTTTTGGCTAATTAATCGAGAGGGGCTAGAATCCATTATAGAGCTCAAGGGAGATGCTTGGGAGAATTGTGAACTCCTTTATCATGTTGATTGTTAGTTTAGGTAGTTTTTGTTTGCTGCAAGTTGTGTTGCTGTGTATTTATTGCAAGTACATATTAACCATCTAAAAATTGTTTTTCTCCTGAGAGATAAACATTTAAAGAAGAAGAATAAGCTTCTTTATAAGTTTACATTGCATATTTATACACATGAAGCAGGAATCGTAAAAGTTTATTTTTAATGAAGTAGAGTGCTTGCATAGCATAACAGGTCAGCCTTCTATTTTCATATCAGGGGTGGTATCCAGACATAAGTTTTGTTTAAACTCATGTATTTGCTATTGATAGCTTGGGATTTAGCTGTTGGTTTTTGTGCAGGATTTTGTGTTGAAGTTTGCAAGGATGGCCGAAGCTTCAAGTATTGATAGTTCTCATGAGTTTGATTATCTATAGAAGAGTTGATAAATATGAGAGATTTGATGGAAAAGATGTATGATAATAACATTGTTCTTGAAGAACGGTTGATGGTTATGAAGCAGGAGAAAGACCAGTCTTTGCAAAGGTTGCATGAGATGGAGAATCAACTCCATGAAGACAAAGGAAACCCTTACCAAGTACATGCATGAACATGGGTATGCGGTGGTTTATCTTCTAATTCCTCTAAAGATGAATGTTTTGGTGGTTTAGAGAGTCACACAAGAGGAATAGGGTTAAGTTGATGTTAAAATGGGCTATGAAGGTAAAGGTTGGGTAAACATGCAAGGCATTGTTAAGCCTATTGTTGTTGAAGAAAGACCAGGGTTGTGGTCTTGAATTGAACTGACAGATGGAGCAAATTCCTAAGTTGAGGAGACAAAGGAAAAGGTTCTAAGCATAACTTTTGTTTCAGGTTCAGCTCCTCAAGAAGGCTTTAAAGTTGAAAGTTCAATCCCTCAAGAATGCAAATTATGTGTTCAAAATGAATGCAAACGTGTGAAACAAAAGAGTTATGAAATCCATGAGGACAAGAAAAAATTTTTTGGTCTTCAAAAGAGATCTAGAAACTCTTCAAATTCACCTCCTCAAAAAAGGCAATAAAGGTGAATGCTACAGGTATAATTCCGCTTATCATTCGGTTGCATTTGATTATGTTAAGCATAATAATTTTACACATGTAACAATGGAAGAAGAATCCTTGTACATATTGTGGTTTGTATAACCATCATGTTTCAAATCTTTGGAAAAGTTGGCCAATTCCAGGAAACTTGATAAGCAAAGGCAACGTGAAAAAAGGATGCAAGGAGTTTACACCACATTATGGAAGCGGGGGTCATCTTGTTGACCAATGTTGGGCGTTGCATCCAACTATTAGGTCCCACGGCTTGCGAGCGGTTGGATAAGAGTTTGGAAAGAATGGAAGTGGTGATTCCATCATTGATGTGAGTCAGGATGATTCACAAGATGACGATGTTCAGCAGAAGAAGTCATTGTTGAGTTGGTTTGGTAAGAAATGGCTGGATTTCTTAAGCAAGTGAGGTTTGCATTTTTCTGATTATAAATGCACTTTCAGATATGTGTGCATTTATGGAATCGATTTGATGTTGAAATGAGTCTCAACTGGTTGATGATTTTCTGACGAATATATTGTGTCGATCATGTTGTTCGAATTATGTTTAGTCGATGGAGTTTATTGACTTGAAAGATGATTTCGAGTACACCATGATGCAAGAAAAAACCATGTGATTTGATAAAGTACGAGATCGCGACAGTTTGTTTGGAGAACAAAAGTTTTTTGTCGGCATCATTTTTTAGGTCTTGTGTCAATTGTTTTCAAGATTGATGTTTTTCTTGTCTTGTGACAAGATGCCGCAGGAAAACGTTTTGCATCCATTATAGAGTGGATTGTGTTTGACGCCAAAGAGTTCACAAAAGGGAATTGATTCTCAGTGGGAAAGCTGTTAGTCTTCCAAACGCAGAGAAGCGATGTGGAGTCAACAGCCGAGCGATAGTTGAAAGGGGCATTAATAGGTTCGCGATTACTCCGCGACATGTCGAAATATTTAGGCGATGTCGAAAAAGATTTTGATATGACTTGAAAGTAGACAAATAAACTTTTGTGGGTCCAAAAGCCTTTCGGTGGGAAGGTGTGATCAAAATGTCACGGACCCGGAGCAAAGGTACTCAATTTTTCAAAGTGCTCGGAATCCTACAAAACCTATGCCATTGAGTCCGTCTCGTCTTCACGGTCCGGCGGTATATTTACTTTAAGCAGGGTCCATTATGAAGGTTATCGCAATGCGATTGGCCAAGACCAAAGCGAGGGAAAAATTTGATCTTGTACGTCCCGTCACGATCGTCTGAACATAATGGCGAGCCGTTACATACGTGGCATGTCGATGCTGAGGACCGTGTGACTCAGGGCATGACCGTGTCATGCATTTTGAACTTCCGAATCTCACAGTTGATAATGCTGGAAAGTAACCATTCACCGGATGACCATTGGCACCGGGGTAATGTAAGCATCTCGTGGCGAGGTGGCATGTCGGTGGTTGACGTGGTGCATTTTAATTGGTTGATAGTTGTCAAATGAAGAGTTGACACGTGTCTCATTTATAGCGAATAAAGTTTGGACACGTTGTCCAACCCATTAATGCGATGTCACTATCCATTTTAGTTTTATGGTTGGTTGATATTTGTGTAAAATGTTTTGAGTCCTTGTGAGTTGACCCAGGGGACCTCCCCTCTATTACCAAAGACTTTTAACAAACGCGCCGTATCGCATGTCCACTTGTTCCTTGTTACACCAACCCATTGCACTTGCTTATTTAAACTTGGTTATGATTTATATATTTTAGAAAAGAGAGCGGTAGGAGCCTTGAATCATATAATATGCCATATGTATAAACCATATGTTAATAACATTTGTGCACGGTTTGGTTTGTTTGAACCACGGGTTTGCATATATGGCCGTTGGTAGCCGGTCGGTTCAAAAGGTATAATATAATATATATACTTTCAATACCCATTGATAATATCTTGCGGGGTTTTAAAACATGCTAACGAATACATTATATATTGTGTTATACGCCCTCTCGTATCATTAACCACCGATTAATGTATCGCATGATTTGACCTATGTCTTGAGGTTTTGGTTAAAATCCAAGGTTGTAATGACATTCCATGTAACACAGTTGGAGTGCGCGGTTTAAAGATTGGTTACAATGGTTATGCGGGACAGTTGTATCCGTTACCCTTTTGTCCATAGCAGGAGTTGTATGACCGTGCCTAGGTGCTAGGCGGTTATGGGCTTGAGGTGCCCTAACCGTTCTACGTTTTGCCAGATTGTACCTGATTCGCGTCAGTGCGAGGTTATAACAACGCATTGGGAAGCGTGTTCAGTACATCTACAGAGTGCCGTTTTGTCAGTGATTCCAACAAAGTTGAAGAAGGAGGGAAGATGGAGGCTAACTAGCTATTAGTTTGGCGTTGAGGTGCCGTAGAAACCCAGCCAGTTTTGGACATCTTTGAATCCATTGATTCCATTTCACAACCATTTCCGAAGACTTCTTCAGCGATGTTTCACCATTGAAGTTCGAAGCTGCAGAACTAAGCCCTCTTTGATGGAAGAGGACATGGTTTGATGAGCCTATATTTGTTTATGTAGTTGAATAATCATTTTGGCTAATCACGATGTCACTCTAACATTGGGCGGAGTTTGGAAGGCTTTTGAGAGACTTTTCTGATGTTTTTCAAAGAGAAAAGCTTTCAGGAAACAGCCCTGTCATAGAAGGTCATGCCGAGGATGGAGCCATGATCCGTTTTCAGAGTATTATTAGTCATTTTCAGAGTTTTTATGTATTCGTCTCGATTAGTGCGGTCTATTTTCCGACAGGTTGAGCAGCGGCTTGTAAAATAACTTTTGACTAATAAAACTCTGAAAATGGGTCATGGCTCATCCGGGTATGACATCTTCTACATGTGGCCTTTAAGATTCCCTGAGCTTCTCTTTAGCATGTTGTGATTGTTCTAAGTTTGATGGTTTGTTTGCTTTGGTTGTGTTAACGTATATTTATTGCAAGTACATATTTAACCATCTAAAAAAAACATTTTTTCTCATAGATAAACATTTAAAGGAAGAAGAATAAACTTAACACATAAGTTTACATTGCATATTTATACATGAAGCAAGGTCTGTAAAGTTTATTTTAATGCAGTAGAGGATGCTTGCATAGCACTAGATTGACCTTCTATTTTCAGATCAGTTATCATTTAGACAAATTGTTTTTTCTATCCCCTTTGCCTTGTTCCATATTGTGATAGAAATTTGAATGGGTGACTTCCTTTTCAAGTTTTTATCTTATTGTAAGATGAGATGGTGTATGTGTATTTGACATTTCATCTAGTATGTTTCATATACTACACTAACATTGAAAATTCAAACTTGAACAATTAACAATCCTCATTTTTGGATGGGATAGGAAACTCAAAAATAATTATATAAATGTATATGTGTAACTCAATGAAACTGTCACTTAGTAGATGCAGTTGATAGATATTCAATACAAAAACATCACAACCTATTTTTATGGATTCACCTATACAGTGGATTTGTTGTAAGGATTCTCTTAATAACCCTCTAAATTGATTCAATTGGATTTGTTTCTCTATGATGTGTAGTGTGTGTTTTTGGGTGACAATAAAGTTTTTAAATCAGAGATTAATATTTAATTTTTTTATCATAGAAGACATAGTTAGACGTTTTAATGGAACCCTTGTAAGATTTATGGGAGAATAAAATGAAGAAAACTATATGACACTTTCTTGTAGACCTTAACCTATGGGTGGAGGAAAGGAAAGAAAATAACTTGAAACTTTCTTGTTAGTTCTTTAACTAGTTATTTTGAAACACATTGTCACATGCTTAGATACTCACTTAGGCATGTGAACACAAAATTTTTGCGTTGATACCCATTTGTGATATACCTAACTCCCTGGTTGGGCCACGTTACTACCCAATCAACTTGGTATAATTTTAATACCAATTTTTCATATGCATAAATATAAACAACATGACATAGAATAATGATGAAACCATTAATAATTGTTGAACTTCTTCTTATATTGAGAGGGAGGTTGAATCAATATAGATGGATTTACCAACATTTTCTCAATCATTCATTGGCTAAGAAACAATAATCATATATAAACACAAATCACAATGCATAGAGTTTAACATGGAAATGCAATCAAGAGAAAACCATAAAGAGTTATCTTTATAAATGTTTGTAGGAACCAACTTACTATTACAATATTTGCAAGCACCAACGTGTTGGAGACATACTCTAGAGCTAGGAACCAAATCATCAGAACCTGTAATGCGTTAATCGACTAGAGACACTGATATCTTCAAAGGAGAACCAAATCAACAAGATATTGTAAAACCAACCTACTGGAGTCACCAATCTCCTCATTTGAGAACCAAATCAATACAGAACTATATAGAAACCAATCCAATATGTTCATACATAGAGTAATTTTGACTTTACCTGCATGCTTCATAATTCATATAAACCTTCAAACCCTAGTCACACTTATCTTTCATTCCCTATCAAACCTCATAGCATCATTCACATTATGATCTAGATTGCAACATCTTAACAATTAAAACAATGCGCTTGGTAGCATCCTGCCTTTAGTCCTTCATATCCTGCGTTGAGAACAAAACCCAAGACAATCCACATAGATCTCTCCTCTGCACCTTTAGATCCCCCAAAAAAGCCCAACTCCTTTAGCACACCTTATACTTGATCTCTTATGTTACCCTCATAATAGATCTCTTTCTTCTATGCTATTCAAATGTGTACATTGATATTTCATTATAGTATTTATTTCCTCACTTTTAGGGCTGACCTATAAATACTGGTTGAGTGAGGCCCATTTTTTTAGCAGGTGTTGTGAAAAATCCATATCTCCTCATTCTTAGCGAGTTACATGGAATGCCATATACCATTGGAAATGTATAGGAATAATATTTCCAACAATATAACATATTCTCCCACTTGAGCTAGGTATCTAAAATTAATAAACATTCCTTCAAATATAGGGGGAGACTACATTTTTCCAAGATAAATATTACAAGTCTGCAAATCTCCATCTTGCAATATTTATCTTGGACATATCAGCAGTCTCCTCTTGCCTTTGAAATCAAAGTAATTTGTTTTTTCCAACAATCTCCCTTTTGTCATTGATGTATGTAAACCCTTAGTCAATTTTGATAATCCCCCCCGTCTGCAAATTTCCTTGTGTCCCCAATTATTCCTATGTCTACAATTTCTCCTTTGACATCAGTAGGGATTCTCCCAATGAGGTTGTGCTTCCCTTTACTAATGAGATGAGGGAGATATCACTCCCATACAACAATTTTCTCCTTTGACTTCATCAATAACATATACATTGCAACTAAGGTTTATTAGCTCTAAATAATGGCTAATTACCCATAATTAGGGCATATTATATTAGTAATGTTATTTTCTTGTAATAGGCTTTAGGTCGTGGATTGTAATTGTACCTCTAGTCTCTATATATACCAAGGAGACATTTCATTTTGAATCATCTTTGTAGCCCGAACATTTTAAATTAGGGTAAAGGAGGTTGCCCCTCAAAGAGACTTATTATATAAAATTATCTCCTTAAAAAGGGCATTGGAAGCACTTTTCATGAGGTTTTTGCTATGCTATATTGATGTTTGGTTCTTAACATATGGTATTAAACTCAAGGTCTTGGGGTTTGTACTTCCCCATCCCTGAGACACGTGGAATTTTACTTCTCTTTTTCTCTAAAGCACACGTTCCGAAGGAAGCGACTTGGAGGATATGTTGGTAGACAGGATCAATACGTTGAGTTCTGAATTCATCTCACGAGGCATTATCACGTTGAGTCCAACTGTACAAAGGAAATGGGGTTGGAATCATCTGAAATGAGTCATTGGGAATTTTCGCTATAACACATTTTACGTAGCGATTTGAGAACCTGAAATATGGAGCCATTATATAAATTAGTAAGGTGTCTATGGTAAAAAGTTCATCTTACGGGTCATCTTAATTGCCGATGCACCTTTTGTAAGATAGGGTGTCTGACTATTCCTATTGACTAGTCTCAGGGTGTTCTAGGTAAAACAACCACCTTCCTGTTAGAGTATCCAAATTGAGTGGAATTTGTTTCATTGGATCGTGGGCGAGTCTGTGGTATTTTTGGAGTGCGGTTTCAGGGTGATATCAATTATGGTTTATTAAGGTATGCTGCTCTAGAGTGAGATCTCCTGGAGAGAGTCAAAATAGGCAAGTTGTGAGGAAGTTACCTTAAATTCCACTTGGCACATCCTATTTTGTGATCATGCACATTGGCATTGCAAAGAAATATTAGAGAACTACCTAAAAGAAAATTTGATACCCAGAAGGGTAAACTTGGGATATAGAACATAATAAATATTATCTAGAAGAACCACCCCAAAATAAAGGTTCAAAAGCGATGCTTGGCCCGACATGCCACCCAAAAAGGACCTTCTACACCAAAATAAGCCTCCATAAAATCCCTACATTGGTTTCTTGATGAAGGTGAAGAAATCGTAGGGACATAAATGAACTACAAAGAAGATGGATTAGATGGAAGCTAAGTTGGATACTAAAAGATGGATTCAATGGAAGCTAGTTGAAAGCCCATTCAATAGAAACAAGTTGGATACTAAAGATAGATGGCTTAAAGGAGATCCATGGAAGTAAATTTCATATGAATGGAGCTTTGAGAAAGTGAAAATGCATCCCATAGGAAAATTCATGATGAGACAACAAGGAAGGTGAATCAAGAATGAAGAAACTTCAAATTTGGTTTAGCGAAGACCCGACCCGTTCTAAGATTGATATGAGGAAGTTTGATGCAATGACCCAATCACATGGATTCTTAGATGGAACAATTCTTTGATCTTCATAATATTACCACATACACAAAAGATACGAAGTGCTTCTTTATATTTAGAACCTAATCAATTTGAACTTTGGTATGGTGGATTTGTTTTCATGAAATCCTTGTCATGGACAATTTTTCATGGAAAGTAGTATCACACTATGAGGATACCTGAGCAATACTACTGTAATTGATAAATCTCAAACAAAGGGTTCAGTTACCAAGCATTGAGCTTCCAAAGATTGAATATAAAGGTAGCGATATTTATATGAGGCACTTGATTGATGTATTCATAGGAAATTTAAGCGATAACATTCAACATGAGGTTATTGTCAGAGACCCCAAATCGTGGAGAAGTCATTAAAGATGGAAAGAAATGTTGAGTAAAATATGGCTATGGCTGCTAAGAAGGACCCTATCCTAACATCCTATAGAGAGAACAATGCTCCTTCTCTTAAAACACATCAATGATCTACAGGTTGACACCTTCAACAATTGGAGGAAGAAAAAGAAAGGATTTTATGCTTTAATTGTGACAACAAAATTATGGCTAAAAGGGACATGAGTGTGAATTGAGAATAGAATTATTCTACATAGATTGTGAAAGAGGAAGAAGAACAAGAACAAGAACCATCTCAAGAGATGAAAAGCAGTAGAAACAATTTGATACTGAGAAGAGTTGACTCCACGATGTCGTCTGTCATTGGATGGAATTATCACTCAAACCCTCAAGACCGAAGGATACATCAAAAGAAAAAGGTAATAGTCCTAATTGATTAGGTACTCATGAGAGTTCATTCTACTATAAATTAGACAAAGATGCTAATTGCTTTACATGCATAATAAAACCATAGTTTCTGAAGCGATTTAGGATGGAGGAATTATCAATTGCTAAGGAAAATACAAATAAGATCAATCTTACTATGGGGGAATATAATGAATAGTCCAATGATTGCTATACCCATGGGTGAGGCAGATGTTGTACTAGGAATCCAATGGATTACAATCATTAGGAATAATGGCTTTTAATTTTCAAAGAATTTTCATGGTACATTTTTCATTGGAAGGAAAAGAAATTGAGTTAAGAGGAATCAGAATCCAGTGAGTGATGTCTCTACTTGACGTGACGAAATTATTGAAAAGGGGCATCAAGGCATTGTGCACAACTATGCTCACTAGATGTTCAAACATCTAAGCCATATTCACTCAAGATCAAAGGATCATTGATAAGCATTCAAAATATTTTGAAGATATTCCCAAGGTCTCCCACCCACTTGAAAACATGATCACGAAATTCACCTAAATTCACGGTGTTCCTCTAACATGGAGCCATCCTGGATACCCTGCAGCCCGGTAATAGAAATTGACATGGTTGAAGAAATGTTAGAGAGCTAGCATTATTAGACCTAATGAAGTTCTTACTCCGCACCGGTGGTAATTGTACTCAATAAAGAAGGGACTTTGCACATGCATCCTTACTTTAGTACCCTCAATAAACTCACCATAAAAGACAAATTTTCCATTCCCATCATTGATGGATTATTGGGCTGGCACATGGGCTCTGTTCTAAGTGGATCTTCGTTGAGGGTATCATCGGATCGAATGAAGGAAGAAGATATCAAAACAACATTTCGAACTCATGAACACATTATGGTGCAATTAAATGCCTTTTGGCCCTGATACGCTTCCACATTCAAGGTTGATGAATTCCATTTTCAAAGCCCTTCCTTCGAAATTTGTGTTAAGTATTTTTTGATGATATATTAATCTATAGCAAGTCTTGGGATCATGTGCAACATGTTGACAAAGCGCTACAACTTCTCAAAGGAGCAACAACTATATACCGGCTTCATCAAATGTTTCTTTGGAGTAAAATTAAATGTTGGAATTCATATTGTATCTCATAAAGTGTTAAGTTCAGACCCTAATAAAGATTAAGGCCATGGAAGACTAGCTGATTCCAAAACATTAAAAAATCCTAGAAGATTTTTGGGTTTGGCGAGAATTTTCACAGTAAGTTTGTTGAACTATGGAAGAATAAGAAGCACCTTTAACGACACTAACTAAGAAAGGATGCATTTTTTCAAAAATGGACTCGAGCAACTAAATCTTTTGAACAACTTAAGAGGTGATGTGTATAGCTCTGGTCTTGACCACTCGGGCTTTACAAAAACCTTTATTGTGGAGATGTATGCCTCTGCGAAGAGGAAATTGAAAGTGTTGTCCTATTAGCCAGGAAATCCCTTGGCTTTTGAAATTAGACCACTCAAGGGAAGGGACTTACACAAACCATTTATGAGAAAGGAAATGGTGGCAATACTAGATGCATTGAAGAATGATCATACCTAATGAAATTGTTAGGCACTTCGAGTCAAGCTTTGAGATCATGATAGTCGCCGTACTTCTTGGAACAAAGACTATCTTCAGAAGAACAACAAAAATGGTGTGAATCTTGGAGTTATGAATTTAATCGTCTATAAAAATGGGAAGCAAAATGTGGTGGCAGATGCGCTCTCAACAAAGGATGAAGATCTTGAGGCCCTTCTCTGTACTATCTCGATCATCCAACTGATTGGATAATAGAAACAAGGGATAGATGGAACAATGTGAAAAGTCAGCGGACTCTCGAATAAAAGGGTTGCGGATTCAGTGCATCGAATGCAATTTACATGGAAAAATAGTTCACTATAGTACAAAGATCTCTTATACTTATCTAAGAACTCCCAACTCAAAAAGGTACTTTTGGAGTTGCACACCTCTCGAGTGGGAGACGCATAACATTTTGAAAACCTACCATGCAGTCAAGAAGGAAAGTTTTTTAGGATGACCTTAAAACTAATGTTCAAGGTTTGTCGCGAAGAATGTGTGGTTTGCCAACAAAATAAAGGTCAAACAATTAAAACCCTAGTCTTTTATAACCATTATCCATCTAGAATGCATTTGGGAGGAGGTTTCCATGGATTTCATCACGGGAGTTACCGAAGTCACGAAGGAAAGAGTGTCATCATGGTGATTGTTGATCGTGACCAAGTATGCACACTTTGTGCACTCTTTCATCCCTTCAGCTAAATGCGGTTATACAGCATTCATGGAGAACGATTTCAAAGACACATGGAAACCCAAAGATTATTACAGAGGTAATGATCCATCTTCCTTGGACATTTTGGGTGCTCAATTGGCTCATAGCTCCTCCTATCATCCTCAATCGATGGACAAAGCCAAGATAGTGAACAAATTTAGGAAGGCTACCTTAGTTTCTTTGTCTTGATAAAATAAACACAATGGTTCAAATGGTTACCGCTTGAATGGTGAAGGTATAACACTTCCTTTCATCTTGCAACAAAAATGACACCATTTGAAGCCGCTATGGATACCACCTCCTTCCTTCTTCTTCTCTAAAATAAAATGCAGGTTCAAAAGCGTTAGGAAGATCACATCGAGAATCAACAACAAATTCTCCAAATATTAAAGGAAAGAGCTGACCATGGCACATAATTGCATGAAACAACAATGGTCGACATAAATGGTGAAAAGCGTTTTGGAAGTCTGATTAGGTGTTTTTAAGACCACAACTCCTTCCAGCTGAGATGTCCCTCAAACAAGCCAGAAAGGATAATAAGTATCACCAAAGTACTATGGACCTTATAGGTGTTGCAAAATATTGGTAATATTTTGCAACACCTTATATTGGTACTATGGAATACAATTTGTTTTCCATGTTTCATTCTTAAAGAAGGTTATAGTTGATAAGATCCCAGTTCAAACTATATTTCCAGAATTTGACGTGGAAGGAGAAATCATATTGGGCTGAAGCCATCAGCGGCACAGAATTCACCAGTTGAGTAACAGATCCATTTTAGAGTATCTCGGTAAATGGAGGAAACTATCGTGAAGATTCCGCCGGGAAGATGAGTCTTTTATACTAAAGCATCCAGAGTTGCTCAAGCATTGGGACAACACCCATCTCAAGGGGAGGCACATGTTAATCCCTAAATAGTGTCTCGTTACATGAACAAGGAATATTATATTAAGTAATGTTATTTTATTTATATGTGACTTTGGGCCATTGGTTGTAATTGTATCTCCTAGTCTCTTATATATTCCAAGGAGACATTTCATTTGAATCATCTTGTACTTAGTTTGTTCAAAGTGGGGTAAAGGAGGTTCCCTAAGAGGACTTAATATAAAATTCTCCTCTCCTTTTTAAAGGCGTTTAGTACTTTTTCTGAGGTTTTTCTGTACTATATTGATGTTTGGTTCTTAACGGAGTTCTATTTTCATTTTCCGCTAATCTTCACAGGATGCGCCTTATTTCTACGTTTAGAATAAAATGTGAGGTTGTAGCATTTATCACACATTTTACTGAAACTTAGAAGATTGTTCTTTAACTCTTCAACATACAAGACATTGTGTGCTTTAGTCTTTCCATTATCAAGAATAACAATACATTTTCCAACTATTCTTGCAGAATCCTTATCTACAAAAGTAACACTCCCTCCTTTATATTCGTTCAAGGTGAAAAACTTGTTATGTTCCCTTGTCATATGTTTTGAACATCCACTATAAATCTACCATTGGATTCCTTTGTTTTGAGCATACATTGCATTTCCACATTCTTCCTTCTTTGGTTCTTTTGGCTTCCTTTTCCACCTTTGTATTCTTCTCTATGCTTGGAAATAACATCTTCTTTCCTGTTTTGTTTAGGAGACTTTGTTATACTTCTTCTACAGTCACGTGATAATGTTCCGTTAACTCACTTATAACATTTAGTATTGTAATCAAGGAGGGGGACAAATGAATTTTAGTTTCTAACAACAAGCCCATGAGAAATTCTAGTTATGTTTCTCACATAATCATTCTTTAAGGTCTTATAAGAACCTATATTTATGTTTCTCACATGGTCACTTCTTGCATAATCTCTACAATCTATTTATTTATGGCTAAAATTATTTCCAAGAAAACAATAATAAAGAAAAGAGATTTTTGAAAGTGCCGGTTTGTGAAAGGTCTTCTTGGTGGAATAACTCTTATGAATCTTTCTTTTGGAAGAATCACATTTTCTCTTGATCATAATTTCCTTTCATGTTGTTTCTTTCATTGTCAATGGATTCTTTGAGAATATTAACATGAATTTTAGTATTTTTCTTTGTTTTCCTTTTTTGATGACTTTGTGAACTTAGTGCTTGCATCTTCTTTTAGAGTCTTGTTTTTGGAGAAAATACTTCTCTCTTGATAAATGGTGACCTTTAAAAATATCTAAAATTATCTAGATTCAATACTCTTCCCAAATTCAATCTTCTATTCAATGATAAGTTTTCTCTGGTTTCCTTTCTTAAAAGTATTTGACTTCTAGCTACTTGCAATTTTCTTCCTTTTCTTTGAGCTGACGTTTCACTACTTCTTCTATCCTTTTCCCCTATTCTAATTGAGTCTTCTGGATGATAATTGTCTTGTCTGTTTCTTCAATATCATGATCCTCCCCTTCATATTTCTACAGATTTCTCTTTTTTTCTTTCTATTATTTCCCAAGGAGTCTTTCTATTTCTTATAGGCACTAACAAGTTCTACTTTTAATATCTTCTTTTTGAATATCCTTTCTTTTTATTATATTAATTTTCTTCATCAATGAAGTTTCTTCCACATGGTTATGGAGAGATTCTTCAATACTGTCATAACTATATTCCCTTTCTACATATCGACACTTAGCAAAACAATGTCCCATTCTACCACAATTGAAGAATTTTAAGGGTATCTTAGCTTTGTATTTTTTAGGTCCTCCTTTTATCTTTAAATAGGTGTTCTTCTTCTGTGTCTAATTCACTTATGGAAAAATCACCATATCTCTCTTCATAAATATTTTTTAGCTTGTCCCAAAATTGTTTAGTTGATGCTGCTTCATTACCTTGATAGTCTTAGAATTTGATAGGCCACTCAAGATGACATCTATTTGTTTTTCATTTTTTTCACTTAACTCCTTTAACTTGTCTGTATAACCCGTTGTGACTAATTCTTAAATGCCAAACCCAAGGGCCTTCAAATATGTCTTCATTCTTATACTTCATGATGCATAGTTTTTTCCGTCGAACAAAGGAGCTTTGTATATAGGGAGACCTTCCTTACAATCCACATATGAGCTCAAGATAAACCAAAATGGTTAAATTGTTTATGGAAGGAACCTACTCGATACTAATTGTTGAACTTATGTTTATAATGAGAGGGGGCAGATCAATATGAGATACTTTTACTTTATTTAACCATTTATCAATAATTCATTAGATGAGAAACAATAATCACGTTATAAACTCAAATCATGATGCACATAATTTAACATGGAAAAAACAATCAAGAGAAAACCATAAAAATGAATTAACAAAAATTCATGTAGGAACCAGCTACTATTCACAAAATATTTGTAGGCACCAAGCTGACCCGGAACCCACCCGGGTCCCCTCAGCGGCACCAACTCAACAACACCTATAGACACCAACCTACTAGAGACACACCAATGCCTCTCTTCAGAGACAAATCAACCCAAGATATTGTTTAGGCACCAACCTATTGGAGACACAATTCTCCTCAGCTGATCTCCAACTCAGTAAGACTTGTATAAACACCAATCCAATATCTTTATAAAGTAGAATTACTTTTGACTTCACATGCATGCTTCATACTTAAAACATAGCTTCAAATCCTAGTCAAATTTATCCCCCATGCCCTAGCGATCCTTATAACATCATTCCCAGAATATGATCCTAGAATGCAACATCACAACCTAAAAACAATGCGTTTTTGTAGCATCATAGACCTTCAATCCTTCGCAAGCACCCTAGAACTATTAAAATCAAAGAAAAACCCTCCATGCTTCTCTTGCTGAGTCAAAAGACCACCATCTCGCTTTAGTGCACCTCTGGGCTTGATATCTTTCTTGGATTCTCTTCAAATGCACATCTATCCTATATTTATGATGTTTATGTCCTCATGATCTCGTACCATAAAGTGAACAGGCCAAACTTAATTTTTGTTCAGGTTTATACGTGAGAAAAATTCATATCCTTATTCCTAAGGGTGAGAGAATTCCATATGCTTTTGGAAGATATTGATTCTATTTCCAACCACATAAACCTATTATCCCATTTGACCTCATTATCTAGGACATTCATTCAAAGAATAGGGTTGTTAGAATGAGAATATATTGGTATTGTTTGTTTTACAATTGACGATACCCTTGTCACCCAACCATGAGCGAACCATCACTCCAAGAGCACCTTAATCTTGTTAGATTTCTCTGGAAAACTCATGAGCTAGATAGCCAAACAAAGAGTAGCACACCTTTCCCCAAGGATAAGAATCCAAAACTGGATTAGATAAGTCAAACCTAGCCAAGGGAATAGTCAGCGAACAGCTGAAGCTGCTAGGCTGCGAGTGCACTACTTGACTCTCCTCCACAATATTGCACCAAAGTAGAATTCTGATCTTTTCCAGGAGCTGAGAATTATGAGATGTGTCAAAATGAGGAAGCTGACTGTGTTTATCTTGGGTTACTTGATTCTTTGGAGACGAGATTCTCCATACGAGACCTGAGGGTATGCATTCGATTATATTATTATTATTTACGGCCCGACTTCTTTCTTGGAGGATAATAACCTAGCTATTAATTATCTTTAACCAGCCGACAAGACTTCTAGGTTATTAGCCAACTCATTAAAATTTCTTCTTGCTTTCGAGTCTTCATTCTTGTCGGGTTCACGTAATGGAGGTAAATACCTCCGCCTTCCTAATATTAACCCTCCCTATGGGGAGGTATTTAACAGTGATGGTCTTGAGCACAAACAAAACATACCATTTACCTAAGTAGCATCAATATAGATCGTAAGACTATCTCGCCCGGCCTAAATCGTAAGGCATCACCATCACCATCCCCATTTTTCATCTCGAGAAACCATGCTTCATCCCGGTAATTAGACATGGTTTTGGATAAGTCACTCACACCATGAGTGATACAAGAGCCACTCTTATAATCTAGAGGAGTAAATACTCTGAACCAATTTATGTCTGGAAAATCTATATTCATCACTCGTCTGGATGGTGATTATTTCCAATAAACTATTGATAGTCTTCCAGGAATGATTCGAAAAAATAGAACACAAAATCTTGGTGTCTATCCATAGTAGTACCGCATAGCTTTACAATCCAGTGGTTTACTACCGCACCAAGTAACACACAGCTACTTGATCGGCAGTAGCTATGATCCGCGAATAGTGGAACATATCCACCCGCGAGTGGTCTTCATCTATTGTCAATAGATCTTTCTCGCCAAACATCGATAGCAGCACGCTAGAAACAATGTTAAAGAATGGAATTGTTTTGTGGGCTACGTCTTTCCTCACATCGCGGGCTCACGAGAAAGAATATCTGCCTCAAATAGTGAAACATATCCACCCTGCGATGCTATATCTAAATGCGGGCAGGGGTAGTCTCCATAACAATCATCGATGCCATCCTGCCGCGAGGAGAATATTGTTAAAAATAAAATTTGAATCATGTGCAATATTTCACTCATGTTTGTGAGATTCGAAAGAATACCTTGCCCTCATCCCGATAATGGGCTATCGCCCTATTCTTCTCAAACAAGGAAGAAGGATTGTTTTATTTTCTGATCACCGGACCATTCCTCACCACAGGCCATTCTTCCACACTAGTCAGAAATTTTCTGGATAGAATATAAACCTAAGGAATGTCCTGAAATTGGACCATTCCTCACCCTGGGCCATTCCCCTACACTAATCAAAGTCATACGGAGAAAGTATAAACCCTAAGGAATATGCACGTCGGACCATTCCCCACCCTAGGCCATTCCTCCTACACTAATCGAAGTGCCACGGAGAATGTATAACCCTAAGGAATGCGTCCACGATTTAGAGGCTTGGACCATTCCCTAGCACAGGGCCATTCCTCTACACTAATCAAAGTGCACCTAGAGAGAATGTATAAACCCTAAGTAATGATTTTCTGAACCATTTCCTCTGTTAACCCACAAGGGGGAAATGTTAATCATCAACCTCCAAAATGGACCATTCTTCATGTTAACCACAATGAAATTGTTGTCCGAATGACGGGCAGGTCTTCTTGAGTAACCCTCAAGAAGAAACGCCTAGATTGCTCCCCATGTTAACCACAATAGAGGAGTCATTGTCTATGATACATCAATAATCGGACTGCCTCCCATGTTAACCTGATGGGAATCATCCATTAGAAATCAATCCACTCACGAGCGGGGAAAGCGTCTATCCAAGATGGACTATTTTCAAATTTAAAGATGAATAATATTGATAATGTTTTGGAGTGCTCCCTCTAACTTGGAGAGTCATTTCTTCCTTTTTTTTCAATAAGAAGGACGTTGTTTCCACGAGCTCCAACTTGTGGCAAACTCTTTCATCTTGGATAGAAGCTTTACCAAAATGTCCTTATCACGCTCATCTGTGGAATGTATTGGAGAATCATTTTCTCCTTTCTAGACTTAAATCGTAATGTAATGCTTGATTTCAAATGTTGCTTTTAGTTTGGAACAGTAGAGGATTCGTAGATATGAACAATAGAGTAGCCGCCATGGTTGGAAAAGCGGAACATGGCACATCCATGTGGCGCTATGCAATCATCATGAGATGCAGTCTTGATGATCATCTTGATGGTATGGAATTCTTCACCAGCCTGTGCGGAGTTCCGCAAGTTATCTTCTTCTATGCATATGGGAGTATGTTTATGGTATGCCTCAAAGTCTTGAGGAAATTACTCTTCATTAAATCTTTATTCAATTTCTCGGAGAACATTCTTTGCGACATTCATCGATGTAGAATTCCGACCCATGGATGTTGTAGATGATATAATGACGCATGTAGAGATAAGTATGGTTTTCTTGAGACAAGTAATCATAGTATTCTCCCTCCATGGGAGAACCTCTAGTTTGGATCTTGTATTAGCAGCTATTCATGAGTCTTCTATACACTATTCTTCATCGTGACTTCCAGTTCTTCTTGTGATTTCTTTTATTGAGTTCATATCAGGATAGTAATCTTTTGATTCTTAATATTATGAGTGGTTGTTCTGGCTTTTCTTTCTTTGGAATCTTCATGTTCTTCCTGTCATCATGAGATCTGGTCTACTGAGTAGTCATCTTGATGTTATAGGAATTCTTCACCACGCTTCTGCTGTGCACTGGAGGTTCTCCACCAAGTTATCTTCTTCTATCTGCATATAGGAGTATATTTATGGTATGCCTCAAAGTCTTGAAATTGCTCTTCATTCGCTCTTTATTCAATTTCTCTGGAGAACATTCTTTGCATTCATCTGATGTAGAATTCCGACCCATGGATGTTGTAGATGATATAATGACTTATGTAGAGATAAGTTTGGTTTACTGGAACAAGTAATCATCATAGTCTTCTCCCTCCATCTGGGAGAACCTCTAGTTTTTGGATCTTGTAATGCCTTTATTCATGAGTCTTCTATACACTATTCTTCATCGTGACTTCCAGTTCTTCTTCTTGATTTCTTTTATTGAGTTCATATCAAGCTGGTAATCTTTTGATTCTTAATATTATGACTGGTTGTTCTGGCTTTTCTTTCTTTCTTGGAATCTTCATGTTCTTCTTCATGTTTTTCCTCATCTTCTTGGGTTCATGGAGTTTCTTATAGATTCCATGCCCTAGAGATTCCACTTCTTCCTTTCATCATAGGATCACGGATTTGGATGGAAAACTAGGAATACTTTAAGGCTTCTCTTCGAAGAAATCTTATTCTGCGATTGAACTGAACATGTACTGTCTTTCATGACTGCTACCACGGATATATACATTTCATCATCTTCAATGAATCATAGGATTATCTCCCTCCTAATCCTTGCTTCATGTATAAGTGCATATAATCGGCTCCCTCCATCTAATAGAGTCCATGCTTCCATCTGCATCCTTATTGTCTTCTGCAATGTATAATTGGCTCTTTTGTCTAACAGAGTCCACGCTTACATTTGCATCCTTACTGTCTTCTGCAATGTATAATTGGCTCTTTTGCTTCCATATTGTTGTTTTCTACAAAACGTCATAAGTCTTTTTCCAAATTCCTCTCGATTGTTGACTTCTTTCTATCTTTGCTTCTTCTAAGTCTCTTCAAGATTGATTCTTATTTCAGCTTATCTTGTAATAGCTTTCACATGATATATTTCATCTTTTCTTATATAGAAATCCTTATCTTGTTGTTCTTCCATGGATATAGTTCTTCTTGGAACATTTTATCTTTCTAAGAGATAGATATACAAGATATGTACAGAGATGATGCAAACAAGATATGTACAAAAAATGAGAAGAGTGTTGTTACCTTTTAGAAGAAGAAGTCTCTTCCATCCTTCTTAGTCTTCTTTGTAGGTTCATTTTCTTTGACAACTGATGCTTCATGTTTCTCTTTCCTTTTCTTTAGATCGGGACAATGACTCTTGTAGTGACCATACTTTCAACAACTGAAGCATTTCTCTTCTGAAATGTCTTTCTCTTGATTTGGCTTCCTCCTTGAACCAAACTTCCTTTTGTTCCTGAAGTTCTTGAATCTTGTCGTGAAAGCTTGATCATCGTACTTCTTTTAGGGTTTCTCTTTTGTATTGATCCTTGATTCTTCTTGAGCACAACAAGTCCAAAGTTCTTCAAATGTCGAGTACTCCTTCC
>SNQJ01S0155543.1:0-22505 GCA_010110895.2 Picea sitchensis | reverse complement strand
ACATGGTCTTTTCTATATATGATATGTTTAGGGTTATTATTTTAGATAGTACAAATTATAACCTAGGACAACTTGGAAAATTTATTTGAGATAATTTAGCTTTAATCAAATCATAAATATATTAATATACATTTTATACTTTAGCATATATGTTATAAAGTATAATTTATATATTATAATATCTAATAAATGTAATTTAATATAATCTAATAATCTAATTTTTTAAGGGCACAGCCAAGCCAAACACCAAATTGGTGTATGAGACCACCTTGTTTGTGGGACAAGGGACCCCCTCCACGCAGTGATTTGATTGCTAAGGTTTGCAAAGGTGTACATAGTACATACCCAACCCCCCTCTAGATTTGAACTTGTGACCTCCTAGGAGGAAACACATGTTCTTAACCATTAGGCCCACTCAAGTTGTGCATAATATATTAAATGTTATTCATTATATATAACATATGATTATTTATGACATGTTAATATCTTATAGAATATAATTTATATTTTGAAAATATGTGTATAGACAAACCTAATGGTAAATAGTATCCAAATCTCATTAAGAAATCCAAATTCGAACCAAATTTCATCGTTGCCCAACTCGAGCTCAAACCCAAACCATGTGACTTGGCCTTTAATAAGCTTGGTTTGCTGATGTCAAACGATCCCCATAGCTATAGGTGTGAACATGTCAGCTAAAACTTTAACTAACACCTTGTAGGAGAAACTAGGCAGCATGACTCACCTCCAACCTCCCACCATACCCTTCTTTGTCCCGTTAAGAATAAGTTTGATGAAGCATACATCTACCAACTCTCCCATATCCTCTACTTCCATAGCTACATGGCACATCCTAAGGAGATCTTTGCAAATCACAAACCAAAGGGCCAAGTAGAATTCTGGAGGCCCATCCAAGATTTTCATATTATTTTGGCCATATTTTGTAAGGCTTTGAGGAGCTTATACTTATCCATGGATTGAGATAAGAAAGAATGCTTTTATCGGCTTATATTTTCCATTAGCAGGGCCAATATTTGCCATCTAGTTAATTTTTTCAATTTTGGACAAGTACTCAACAATTCAAAATAAAGATTTGCCCTAATATCTGTAGTATAGGATTATTTTACTTGAAAATATCCCTCAACTATTCTATAAAATACGCAAAATCCTTTTAAGCTATTTTACAAAAAAAATTGCCAAACCTTATAGTTGACATTTTGAGAATATAAAGATTTGCCAAGCTTTCTGCATTTTAAGAAAAGTATGGGTCCTTACAATTTCACTGTACTCCAGACACTTTTTTAAATACTTGCTTTAATGTTTTCCAGTAGAAAATTTAACTAGAACTGAATCAAAGATTTAGGTTTAAACAATGTTTGTATCTGATTCTACAATTTTCAGCAACCACAGAGAGCTTTCATAAACAATTCACAGTAAGTTAATCATCACTGCAGTTTATTTGCAACATTCCATGTAGAAACATCCAAAATGGTGAGATGGATTTGAGTCAATCTGCAAAATGTCCGTCACTTCAGCAAGTTAGCTGATGACTGTCATATGCCTACCTAGTCAAGATGTTACAACAATGAATGTGATGAAGGGCTTCAAGGTGTGCGCAGACATACATTTTTTATTAAAAGAAGATAATACAATAGGTGTTTATGGCTTCCAGAATGCCTAATCATTTCTATTAACTAACAGAAAAGTGCTACAAGATTTTGCATTATTTTTAGGAAATTGCTTTAACAGCTCCAATCCTACCACAAGTTCAATATACCATAAAATAGGGTTCTGCTTGTAGTCTTGAGGTTACATCCAAGACTTTTTAAAGTTGATTTCAGTAAGAGTATAGCATCTAAGTAATCTAACATAGACAATGGATAGTAATCTTAAATTCTTAATATTATACTTCTATTAACTTGCTCTTCTAGAAGTGAAGATTTCTGCAAAGTTCTTGCAAGCAATTACCAAGATGACTGTCCTTATACTGTGAGAGCTCAGCATATTCACTACCATTTCTATAAGTCATTGTGCTAAACATCAATAAGATTTATCATTTAACCAAAAGGAAGTGCACAGGATCAAAACCAAGAAAGAAGGTTCATGTACCTCCAGAAAACAACTGCCGGCTTCTCTTTCTTGACCTCTGTGGGAGTGGCTTCTTCCTTTTCCTGCCATAATCTGCTTCAGTGTCCATTATTTCATCTTTTTCATCTTTCACTCCAACACCCTCTTCAGTGCAGCTGCACTCTTCTTTTACATCATCAAAACATTCTTGCTCCAACCCATGTGACTTGAACTTCTTTATGGGTGGCCTCCTTACTCTACTCTTGAGATTATGTGCAGCTTTCATTCTAGTTTCTCCTGGTATTATCTGCTCATCTGCCTTCGTAATACCTCCATTTCCTACTTCTCTGCTTTCTTGACTACCTTCTAGGCTACCTTCATCCATTGTCGACCCAGTATGCTTGATTGCAGATACTCCAGACTCATTCCGAGCATATGAACCCTGAATATCATGAAATAGATAAATCACAGGATCAAAATTTAAACTTTTGAACATGGAAAAATTTTGGGTTATATATCGCCCATGGGCTAATTTTCCATGCTTTTCCAAAAAAAGGGTCACCAATTTCCACTTTTTCTAAAAGTGATTCGCCTAAATTCTATAGAATAAAATTATTTTACCTTAAAAATAGCCCAAGTTTTATAGAAACTATATAAAATCCTTAGAAAATTGAATATTTTTACAAAAATATCGCCAAACATTTTATACTTTATTAAGCACTAGTAAGATTTGCCAAGGTTTCTACATTCAGATAAATTTTCATCCTTAAAATTATCCCTGCTTTTGAACAAAATGTATCAAAGAGAAATAGGTATTCCAGAAATAAAGATTGGTTACTGCAAGGACTCAATGATAAACACTGGTAGGGAATCGTGTACCTTCAAATCACCATTTTGGACAGGAGATGCTCTCATTTGTAATGTCATCCGACTAGGTGTTCGAGAAACCTGAGGAGAGGCTGCTCTCTGTGAAGCCTCTGCTAATGTCAATGCAGCTGCTTTAGCAACATCATAATCATCATGATCACCATCAAAGGCAGGCTCATGTTTACCATACAGCACTGCTTCAGAATTCTGCTTTTCAAGTGTGTATGAAACTGGAAAGCGTGGTGTTCTTTTTCCAACAACACGGGGCCTACTACCTGCAGGCGGTTAAATTATTCATAGAAGATAAACATCAGCAAGACAGCAGGAATATGACACCATGTTGGAGCATTTTGTGCATTCCTTTCCTAGTAATAAACATTTCATATAGAATAAAAACTTGTACTGTATTTTATTATTACAATTTCAGTTCAAATTCTGTACAGGAATAACAGAGAAAAGAGAGCTTTAGACCAAACCCTAATGACAGTTAAGACCTAGATAAAACAACTATGCGTAAAGAGAGGAATCTTTACAAAAGTTTTATCCTTTCTAAGATCAGCTTATTCACAAGAGCAAAACCTTAAGAATCAGTAAACGTTCTCCTGGTGTATGTAAGAAACAATAACTCCTGACATGTGTATGTGTCAGGGTCAAGCACATATCGCCATGGTCTTTGGAACCAAAAGCAAATGATATCTTAATTTTTAAGCATTTCAAACTCATAGGATACAAAGAATTTGTCTCCACTCAAAGAGTCAATACAAACAAGAATCAGGAAACAAGTCATAAACTATCCTTGTGTAAAAAAACATTGCATACAGATCCAACAACACTCTGTAGCTCAATTAAAATGGTCACAAACGTGTGAAACCTTAAACTATCATCATAAAAAAGCCAAATCAATCACGGATAAAACATTAACAATTCACTAGCTGCTTCAAGCCTTAATTAATTAAAAAATACCCCCATGGACCACATATGCTGTAGTTTCTAGGTGAGGCCTACCAACAACATCAGTCTTTCTCATCCTAATAGTGCTCATGAGATGTTTGTTGCCATCCTAGGCAATCCACTCTTCATAATGGAAACAACAATCAGTTGAAGGAAAAGTGCTTTAGATAAATCAAAGGTTTTTTGTGGCATGAATACGAATCATTGTACCTCCAGACCTCCTTTTCTTTACAGGGGATGGACAGCCATAATTTGAAGGTCCTGATCTACATTGCAACAAATCAGAATAAGATCTGTCAAAGTTATTTGTACTAGTAAACTTCTGCTTCAAACGAGTTTGCTTTTGAGGGCGTCCTGATGCTCCAAACCCATCACTGCTGTCCCTGTCACTGTTGCTTCCTTCCTGTGAAACATATACAATATTATGAGATTAATTACTTATCGCATCTGTCCACACCACTGGCAAACATTGGAGTTCCAAAAATTCTCTATCAAGACCATGACAAGATTAAAGGAAAAGGAAATTTAAGACAAGATTCCGGCATAAACAATAACAGTTTTTATTTCCATGCTGATAAGAATTGAACAGAATCTCTGGAACAAAGGTTGAAATATGAAAATCCTAATCAATAATATCACTCAAACTCGAACTAAATATAAAATAAATAAATAATCCAGAACATCATATTTCAAACCATCAAACTGTGGTGTTACGAATGTGCAACTAATAATGTCCTATAGACAGTTACTATTGAATTAACATAAAGGTTACATAAATACCACAGAAGGACTGCTTGGATAAGGACAAAGAAACTCCATACAAAAATAGATGAAACTAAACCCTAAAGGCATGATAATGAATAATAAAAGGAAAGGCAAGAAAATTACTGATGCCTCTGGATTAGCAAAACTGATCAATGTGATTAGCACATACAGTCTTCTTTGAAATAGTCTGTAAAGGGTCTGCCTGGTCTATCTTACATCTTATCTAAAGAGGTACAATGAATCATTATAGTGAATGGCAGCTGGTGTATCTTTACTACAGCTGTGAAATGATATCAAATATATTGTGCCAAATTCTAGCAAAGGGCCATCCATAACCAGGTCTCCAGGGCCAAAGATCTAGGAAAGGTCTCCATAACTAGGTCTCCATGACTCTCTTACCGCTGATGGCAGGGAAACTCCTAGCCATCTGTTCAAGCAGAGATGCCCCTACTACGTGCTCATCATAGCTAGATCCAATATAGAGAATCCTATGATGCTGCCTGTAAAAGGTGTATATCCAATGAAGCAGAAATCGCCAATTAATTGATGAGTCTGATTAATCCATGATTCTGTAGGCAAACAATTTCTCGGCTGCAAAAATACCAGTTTATATGGCAAGCAAAAACTTGAGAAACTGGCGATTTTCTGCCCAGTATTAAGAAAATTGGCCTACAGCAGCCGTCGTGCACAATGAGTCGGGCTGTTGCTTAGTGGTTGGGATGGTTCGCCACCATGTAAACAGCCCAGGTTCAAACCCCAGCAGGTGTACAGCCCAAGTGTGTGTGGCATAAGGCTTTTGACCTCCCAGAGTTGGTTTCCTTCCATTGTCAAAGGGACTTAACACATGTCCGACAAGCCAAATTGATTTAAGTAGACATTAACAAGATACTTTATCCTTTAATACAAATGGTAAGGGTCCAATAAAGGCAGGAAGATTAGGGTAGACAATTATAAGAAATGGCAGGGAACGAGGGAAACTCAAGGAAATGGGTAAATCGTAGGAAACAAGGAAGAAATTTTCATGCTACACACGAGTACATTTGCTTTTCAAAACTTATGTTCAGGTCTGTCTATGAATCCATAGATCCTGGTGGAACTAAAGAGAGACAATAAATTAAATATTGATTATCTCATCAAATAGGCTGACTAAACATCATGCTACACACGAGTATATCCACCTGTCAACAGTGGTTCCTTCACAAATGCATCTTAAAAAGCATAGTTACCATCCTCCTACACGCCAAACAAAGTGACTCGATGTCAATGTTACCAAAGCACGCAGTGGAGAGAGAAGAGGGCCCATGAGCAATAGGAACACACCACCCCAAGAAATCTCAAGAGCAAAGGATCCCAAGAGTGTTTCATGTATAATAGTAAATACATATTTCTATATATTACAATGCATATATCATAAAAAAAATGTATAAAATGCCAAATTAGTAGTAAAGAAATAGGAAAACATAGTTTTTGTGCTACTTGTAGACGAATACTACTTTATGAAGTTAGACATGTCATCCATAGTAGATAAATCATTAAAGCATCAACCATTTAGTACAAAAAGAACATCAATTATCTAGGAGTTAGAAACTTACAAAGTTTGATATTTACTTTTAAACAAAATAGTAGGAACTAGATTATGAATTTATTAAATGAAATAGACCATCATTACCAAACAGATATAGAATGGATATAATGTTTAGGAAATAGGCCATGTGCCCAATTTACAAAATATATATTACAAACAAAAATTGAACACACTTAATTGGGCTAAAGTCTATGACAAGTTAAGAAATAAAAAAGAGAAACATACCACAATCTGCTTTTTTTACCTCTTGCCACAAGCAATTTCTGCTTTAAATATTGTGATCTAAGACTAGGAGTGGAAAACTGGGAAGGGAACCATCACGACCCCGACAACCCACACATAGTTGTGGGGGTTGGGAAGCTGAAGCTACTAGAGTGCTATTGACAAGGGTAGTAGATGGGGGTGGCATCTCAACATAATCAACATCCTGACCAGCAACAAAAATGCAAGCCTTCAAGTACTCCATCCTCCAAATTATCCTCCTCTAGATTGTTGTCTAAAGTCTTATATGTTTTATCAAGCATTGCCTCCTCACAATAATGGGACAACAACCCCAAGTCGTAATGCACATAAACTAGGCTTTCTACCCAATCTACATTTAGAGTGTTTTTCTTCAAAGTTCACACTATGGATGGAGTTGTGGTTGCTCCAACACCTCTCTACGAAAGAACTATTAACAACCTATGACCTTCACTACCAAATGTTGCAATTGTATGGAAGAACCAACATGCATGTTCCACCATTAGATAAGAATAATCTTATTCTGAACTCTAATTGCATAGTTAGAACCAAATAGTCCCTATGCATGCTCGATTGTTGTCATATGAGATCACTCTCAAACGCATCAAGAACCAATTTGTCTAATGCAATCATACATTCATTCTCAACATTTGGATCCACGTCGGGTCTTCTCTTCACCCCAACAATAGGCATTAGTTGTTACAAACTTGATCAGAGCTTCCATGTTCTATATTTTGATCAAGGAAGCAAGTGGCAAGCAAAGATCCATGATACTTCAGATTCAACCGAGGGTTTCCTCTCAAAATCCCCCCCCAACCCTCAAGGTCTCTCAACCTCCTCAAGACCCATTATGAGATAGATTTCATTCCAAGTCACAAAATATATACCACTAGACCACAATAGAAATCAGCGTGAGTTGGATCCAAAGTCAACCTCTCGTCATCCAGCAAACTATTGCCTAGGTTCACTCAAGAAGAAAGGTTTCCATCCAAAGTTTCTTCCCCGCAACCTAGGATGTTAGGAGGGCAAGGTCTCCATCCAAGGTTTCTTCCCCTTGACCACTTCTCGAAGGATATCATCCACCAATGCATTAGCCCTTTCACAATTATTGATGACCCAAATAAGGAGCTTGTATCATGGTCTCCTCACTTGTCCTTGGCAGCCAACTCCAACTGGGCTTCACATCCTCTTCTCTGATCAAACACCAGGACTCATCAACCTCTAGCATCTTTCATGCACTTACACTTTGTTGTATATCTTCTCTTAGCCAAACTTTGCTTTTATCTAGACACACAACTCTTTACTGTTTCTTGCTTTTAGTATTGATCTAGGAGTTGCTTTTGCACTCCCACTTTGTACGTACTATGTACTCTTTTAGTCTCATTGACCTACTTTGAGTTCATTTCTTACACATTAATAAAATTGTTTTATTTATCTTACTAATATTTTGAGGCAAGGATATATGCTAAGGCATGAAGTGAAATATTTAGCTTTTCCCACCATTTAACCTCCTCTTTACAAATATGCTCATATAAGGTCGCATCTCTAGCACTATTAGGCAAAATGTTCTCCACCATGAGGTCTTACTCAATTTCTTGATCTCTATGACGACATCACCCAATACTCAAGAATTGGGAAGGTTATCCTTATAGGTGACTTAAACTCCCGCACCAGATCCCTCCAGATTCCTCTCCACTACTGGTCAAAGGACGTGTTATGCATCCAAGAGATAGATCCAGCGCCAGTGGGGCTTCACCGAATGTCTAACCATGCGTTGGGGCCTCTCACAGCCTATGGTCAACATCTGTTGCAACTAGGGGATCTCAAGAGTTGTTGATTTTGAACGAGCCCCAATGTTTGCCAAACTCTTTTGTTTTCACGTGTTGGCTTCATGGTGGAGGTGTGAGTGTCGTTGACTATGTCCTCGATAGCCAAAATTTACTCCCCTTTATCTGTCACTTCTCTATTTCCCCCATCCCTCTCGTGGACCATACTCTTCTTTCCTTCTCTCTTCGGGTTAACACCCCCCTCCCGACACGCCCCCTTTCCAGAGCCCACTCTGCACAACCTTCCAATTCGATGAAGGGGACCCGAACACCTTTTTTACTCACCTCTGCCATATGCTCCCCTCTGAGACCCAGTTCTCCTTTACTTGATTATGCATCTACCAAGTACACCTACTTCTCATCCATCATTTGGGAAGCAGCCCTCAAGTACTACCCTCACTCCACTTGACCCACTTCCACCTCCCACAAAAACAACTCGTGTCCTATGAACGGATGGTATGATGAGGAATGCAAGGCTCTCCACCACCATCTTCGACACGCATTCACCCTTGTTCACCCTTCCTACTCCAACCTCCAAGCTTTCTCTTGTCATCTCCTCCATCGCAAGAAATGTCTCTTTGTTTCTCAAAGAAGACAAAACTTGTGTACTTCCCTCACTCACTCCCCCAAACACTCCTGGCACACCATCCTCCCTCACCACTCTCCCCTCCCATCTGACCTTAAGCCCGGCTCCCTGTTCTCTTACATGTCCACTCTCTATGATATTCCTAGACAAGCCCAGATTCAAGTTACCTCTCCACCATCTTCATGCTTCCTATTCTTAGACAATGACAACAACGAGATCGTTTGGGTGATGAGCAACAGCAAGGCAACAAAAAAGGAGGGTTTCCAGGCAAATTTCTTTAAGCACGATCTTTATGCTCTGGTTTCTCACTTAGTTGATCTCTTCAACCATGTGGTTTGTACAAGTTTTTCAACAGCATGATTACATCACATCATTCACCCGATACACAAATTGGGTCCCAGTTAAGATCCCAACAACTACATGACGATCACGGTGACCCACATGTTCTCGAAGATCTATGCTACAGTTCTCCGTATGAAACCCTCTAGGGAGCTTCAGTAGAGATCCATTAGAGCTAGGGGACAGGAAGGATTATGATCTGCTCATCAAACCATTCATCACATCTTTACCCTCCAGGCCATCATTGAAGAGGCATGGTATCATTCTTCAAAAGTCTATTGTCACTTTGTAGATTTTCTGAAAGATTTTGACTCCGTCCCGCAAGAAGCCTTGTTCCAGTGACTCAGAGATATTGGCATTTCCCAAACCCTACTGACTACCATCATGCACCTATATGAGTCGATCCTTGGTCGTCTCCACACAGTTCACAAGATGTCCAATTTCATCAGGAGTACCATTGGGGTTAAACAAGGTTGCCCCATGTCCCCCACCTTGTATGGGATCTACATTGATGAGTTGGAGTCCTTTCTTCACGAGCATATCCAGGATAGAGAAGGGTGTCGCCTCCACCAAGTTTTGATATCCATTCAGCTCTTTGTTGATGATGTGATCCTCCTAGCATCCTCCCCAAAGGGGCTACAGAGACAATTGGATGCCTTAGCTCTCTTCTGCAAACTTCGACAGTTAACGATCAAATTGGGTAAAACCAATTTTATGATCTTCAATGAGTTGAAGAAGACCTTGGACCTTAATTTCTTCTTCAGAGGGAAGGAGATCTAGATCACCAGCACCTACACATACTTGGGGGTGCAATTCTCATGACCTCACTTCATTTTGCAACTAGCACTCCAGCGTTAGATCAACAAGGGCTACAGAGCCTTATCCCTCCTCGAGAGACAGTGCTTCTGACACCATTTTCAGAATAACTCATCCAAGATGTCCCGAATAGACTCCCTTATCTGAACCATTGTTCTCTATGGCTCAGAGATTTGGGGACCTTTACTTGAATCTGATTGGGCCTCATATGACACAGTCCAGACCCTTCTCCTCTGACACATCATTAAATGCAAACAAACAATCCCTCAACACATCATCCTAGCAGAGTTTGGGGCCCGACCCTTCCAACTTGAGACAGTGTTCAAACTGGTCTCTTTTCTACATCACAACCAAAGCTTTATTGAGTCAATGAAGGGGTGAGACCGGTACCCGTATTTGACCTATTGTTCTTCAGAGACCATTTCCCTCTCTAGCCCTTTGGGCCAAGCTCAAGGTTGGTTCGCAAGGGTTTCAGATCTTTTAGAGTCTGTGGGAATTCAGATGGACCATCAAAGTGGGTTCTTATAGACTTAGTGTAGAGACCGACCACCAGATCAATCGATCAGACAAAATCTGCTAGCTATGCCATCTACAGGAGGTTGAGACTAAGGAGCACTTCATCTTTCGTTGACCCATCTATTACGAGATCAAGGGGAGGTTCCATTGCTTATTCAGGGGGGGTTCAGACCCTCACTAGCTTCTTCAAATATTTCAACCAAAGGTGTTTCGCCTTATACATGCAGGAAGCTCTCAGGCTCAAAGCCTATATTCTTCAGCCTCCTACTAGACCAGGTTCTACCCAACGAATCACTTCCTTCTTCGTGGTGCTACCCTCAAGAGTCAGATCGATATCATCACAGCTCCAGACTCCAAATCAGTGCGAACCCAAGGGACCTCCCCCCCTTCCACGAGATTTTAGTTACATGACCAAATCAGATCCCTCCCTAAGAGACGAAGGAGATCCCCCAGGCCTCAACGGTGAACTACCTCTTCCAGACAACAACACAGCAGACGATCCACACATCCCACTAATTCTCCCTTTGGACATCATACTATACTCATCTTCCTTCATTCGACTTCCGATGGTAGGAGAGATGGATCTATTCCATGACAGACCTATCTCATTAGTTTTGGTTCTTCTTGTTCCTAGATCTTCTCCTCCTGTACATCTCCACTTCACAACAAGATTTTGGGCTTGGGGTCAATGGTTATTCATGACTCTGCTTAGATTTCACTCTCTACTCTACCCTACTTTACTTTCTGCATCTTGCCTTTTATCAGAGACCTTTTGGAACTCCTGCTTTGTAACGACATCATTGTACTCAGCAATCCCTTTGACCTACTTTTGTGGTCATTAGTCAGACATTAATAAAATCATCTTATCTTATCTTATCTTATCTCTAGCACACTTGTGAGGAGACCATTTCAGAATTTGGGTGAGATTTGGTTCCATTGATTCTTCCATTGACCCTTATAGATCTCAACAAGACTCAAAGAAGTGCATTCAATGGATTCTATAACATTTAAAAAGAATCCAAATGTCTTTCTTGTGGATTTCCAAGTCTTCTCCCATGACAAAAAAATTTGAAGGAAGCAACTTTGGCCGTGTAAGCCAACCCCAACCTTCTTCTCATTCAAACAAGATATGTTGGCATCAATGAAGAACCAAGATAGGAGACACACACATACTAACTAGTCAACCCTGAAATGTAATTAACCTTAATATGGGCTATTTTGCATGGGCTAAAATTTCAAAGTTATTAAATAAATTAGTTTTTACATATTAAGTTAACATATAATATAATAATCTATTTTTAAGGTCACGATCGAGCCACACCAAATTGGTGTATGAGACCCCCTTGTTTGTGGGACAAGGGACCCCCCTCCGCCCAGCGATTTGATTGGTAAAGTCTACGGAGGTATACATACCCTACCCCCCTCTTGATTTGATATGCAGTAGTATTTACAATTTCTAAAAGTATCAGGCAATGTATTTTTCGCAATAGAACGAAAAGCTACTAAATTTAGTCAACCTAAATAAAATTTCTAGAATCAATGACAAATTTCATAGTGATATTCGTGGACCTATGGCTACATCTTCTATTGGGGGAGCTAAGTACTTCCTCATATTTATTGATGATTTCTTGCTTTTGGGGGGTATACACCATTAAATCTAAGGATGATTTGTTTGGAAAGTTTCAGGAATTCATATCTCCTGTGGAGAATCAAAGCAACGAGACGATCAAGGGTCTTAGGAGTAACAGTGAAGGTGACTATATTTGCAATGATTTCCACTCATTTCCCATATCTCAAGGCCTCTCATGGCAAAGAATTGTTCCTTACACTCCACAACAAAATGGAGTAGCAGAACGAAAGAATATGGCTATCTAGAGATGGCTCACTACATGCTTCACTCTAACAAAATGAAGCTTCCATTCTAAGGAGAGGCAGTGGTTTACGTAGCCCCATATCATCAATAGAACACATACTTGTGGTGTCACTAATATGACTCCTTATGAGAAATGGTATGGCAACAAACCCTCTATTTTGAATTTCAAAGTTTTTGATCTAGATCACAGGGCCATGCTCCTAATGAAAATCAAAACACATACACATCTCCAAACTCCTACTATACTCTAGTTGGCTACAATGAAATTTTTCGAGGATACTGCCTTTATAACCCTACCACTCGTTGGTTGAATATAGAGAGGCTATTTTGACGAGGTTCCTACTCATAGTCCACGAGGATCTTTCCCATTACTTCTTTCAAATGATTTTCAAATGGATCTCAGCATGCTTCCATTCATCATGCTACTTCTCCTCACCACACAAGTGCTTTTCTAGATGATTCTTGACGTGTTTTAATGGACCATTCTCCTTCATAGCATGACATCGATCATCAGTCTACTTCTACTGGTACTCTTTCGATTACTCCTACAATATCTAGGAAAACTCTTAGGATTGATGTGGACCCTACTGATGACTAATCCAATGTTCTTATTGCAAATGTCTCTTCACTTTTTTAGGATACTCTTGTCAATGGCTCAACCAATCCTCATGTTGCAAATGACAATACTCTTGTCAATGGCTTATCCAATCCTCATGTTGTAGATACTCCCAGCAGCTTGACTCTATTATTCAGTGGTGATCATGATACCTTGCATGATTCGTCTACACCAATTACTCTTCCTTCGAACAGGTCAAGGCTTACACCTAAGTGGGCTATCTCCACTCTTGTTGATGCAACAAAGATTCTTGTTGGTCCATCTATGCACTATCAAGAGGAATCTCCTCCACCTCGAACCTTCTTGCTCAGATTGTTGATTATTCCTAGGACGAATATGACGCAGAAGAGTTTCTTGTTGGCCCATTTGAGCAATATTAGGAGGAATCTTCTCCACCACAGGCCATTACTCAATTTCATGATGCCCCTGCTGAACTACATCATCTCCCACCTAAATCTCTCTAGACCTCAATCTCAGTCCTTGACAATCTCGATGGCTTTATGAAGGAGCGATGTGGATTTATGGGGGATGATCTTGCCCTCTGCTCAACATTAAGGGGGAAAGTAAATTTTGTAATCTTTCGTTGTGATCACTGCTTTCTGTAGCCCCCTATTCAGCCCAAGGGGTTGTGTTGGAATTATTGGTGTAAGTTTTACATGTGGCCACAGCCCATTCAAAAGTATCATTATGTATTTGTAATTAGGCTAATGTCATATTTTATTTCATTTATTGTATACTAGGTTTGTGGTTAAAGCCTACTTAATCAAACTTGACATGTAGGCTCAATAACCCTCTTGGGGTGTTTTCCATTGTTATGTGGGCCCATAACCCTCTTGGGAGAATGCCTCACTTGAGTTGCAAATAAATACACAACTCAAGCTCTCATTTGTACCATCTCAACTTGTGATCTTCTTCACCTGAAACACAGAGTCTTCTAAGCCTAGGGGCACTTAATTTTGGCATTCTTTCTTTTCATTTGCATCTCTCTTAGGCACACTTGTGAGGAGGCTATATCTCAACAAGACTCGCAGAAGTGCATTCAATGGATTCTATAGCATTTGAAAGGAATCCAAATATCTTTCCTGTGGGTTTCCAGGCCTTCTCCAATAACAGAAAAAATTGAAGGAAGCAACTTTGGTTGTGTAAGCCAGCCCCAACCTTTTTCTCAATCAGACAATCTATTCCAGCACCAATGAAGAACCAGCATATAAGGAGACACATAAGTACTAACTACTCAACCCTGAAATGTAATTAAACCTTAATATGGGTTATTTTGCATGGGCTAAAATTTCAGAGTTATCAAGATAAATTAGTTTTACAAATTAAGTTAAAATATAATATATATATGCAGAAGTATTTACAATTTCTAAAAGTACTGGGCAAAGTAATTTTGGCAATAGTACGAAAAAATTACTAAGTTTAGTCAACCTGAATAAAATTTCTAGAATCACAGACAAATTTCTGTACAAACTTTGGCAATTATTATATTTTAGATTCATTTGCCAGTGCAAAGTGACCCTAAGCATTCCACATTAAGTATCGTAACACAAAATGTCGGTATTTGTCTCCTCAACATTAGCATTTACAACATAAGTATGACTTGACTGAATCCCTGGGCCAACATCCATTGTCAATATAAATAACACAGATATTTGATAATGTTGGCCAAAGGGTGGAAGAGTAGAAAACAAGGCATGTTGTTCATGAAATTCTTACCAAATTTCTAATTCCAGTTTCCTTAAATTTTTCAGTATGAAATATAGATTCTCCCTATGCTTACTTATCACCAACAAACCTAAAGTACATTGAGAGACGCTTTTCAATGACAAAAGGAACAGAAAACACAAACCACAAGACCTCAGTCTTGCAAGTGCTAGAAAACAATCAACTAAATTTAACTTTTCCCACTTCTTTTTCCTGTTGACATAGGAGACCAAAGAAACACTCACAAAGAATAACCCAAATTTATTACAATACAAAAAAGATAATGGAAAGCATAGTAAGAAGCTAAGGAAAAAAGGGATGAAAGTGAAGCAGCAAGCAAGACATAAAGGAGAAAAGTTCTTCAGCATTTTAAATTGTTTGCAAAATAATTGTCTTCTACTCACCAAAATATTGTAGTGGTCAGTCATCATTGCTATGAGCCCAGCCGCAGAGGCAGTTCCATCAGGAAGAGACAAGTAAGCCTGTAAATAAGCAAAACAAAAATGGGTTTTTGCTTTGTTTAGACACAGAAACTAGGCTGTCAATATAGCTAAGATAAATACAGGCTGCAGCATATGCAACAAAGAAAGTAGTTATTGAGAGGACTATTTTAGTTTGTAGAATATTATAATGACTTGAGAAAATGAAAAAGTACATCGGTTCATGAATGTACCATGCTTCCATTTGAAATATAGAAATGTGCAGTTGTTTAAATAGTTATTTATACCTTCCATAGAAAAGACAATGTTTGAGGAGCAAAACAACAAGTTCCATCTTAGTATTAAACGTCTCTAGTCAAAGGATCATGAAACAAAGGCAAGTTCAAATTTAGTTTAAAAATATTAATAGAGGGGTAACTATAAATAGAATATTTTATATATCTAAAGTTTTGAATTATTACAAAGAAAATAAGCTGTCAGAAAGGACAGACAACATAGACCCAGCACCCATAACAGGCCAGGACGAGGGCAAGTAGACAGCTGCTCGACAGCAAGGGAAAGTGTATGATCTGCTCCTAATAGCAAACCATGAAAAACAATACATAGAAATTGATGCTAACACACAGACAGACAGAACCCTGGGCAGCTTCATGAGCAGAAAAATATTATCAGAAATAAAAGCACTATTTTCATACAGCCTTGCTCAGAACAGCAGCGAAATCTATGGTTAGAGATGACTTATGAAAATGTGCAGATAGCCTCGAGAATTTTTTGGCTGAACATGGGCAAATGCAAAAGCTCCTGTGCAGATGTTCTTCTATTCAGGTATTTCCTTCAGACATCAATGTGACAGCCATTGTGCAGCCAGAAGGACACACGGATGGAGAGGAGAAAAGTAATGGATAGGACATCAATGGAGAATTTTTCTGCCAAAATCTGTCAGGAGCAGGAAGCGAAGAAGGTTGCATTGCAGAACATGGGTTAAGAAACAGGCATCTACAGAACAGAATTATACCCTGTTGGGGCAGAAACTCCAGACAAAAATCACACAGATTAGAATTGGTTGAAATTATATCAAAGATTGAAAATTAGTCATGTGAAAGGACTGTCCTGATGAATTAATTTGGTCAAAAAATCCAGGTGGAGGTCGGTATACTCCCAAATTAGGGTATAAATCCATGTGTATACTTCCTAGGGAGATCAGACAGGGTATATTGTCCCTTCTTGAGCCAATGTCCATCAATGATCTCATATATTGTCCCTTCTTAAGCCAATGTCCATTGATGGTCTCGTATATTTGTCCCTTCTTGAGCCAATGTCTATCAATGTTCTACATAGTGTCCCTCTTGAGCCAAGATGCATGTAATGGGCGAACTATGTCATTAGAAATGCCAAATGAAGGATGTTTCTACTAGGAGCCCTGTTCCTAAACTGAAAATGACCAAATATCAACATAGGAACATTTCCAAAAGTTTACAGGCTGTTTCTCAATAGTTTCAGCCCTTCTTCCCCTTTTTTCCTTCATTTATACCTCCCATGCAACCCACAAAAATGAAAACAATCAAAAAGAAGAAAAGGGGTAAAGGTGTTAGAAAACTCCAATTATGCAAATGCACAAGATCAGCCCAATGGGTAAGCTCAATCAGATCGAACGAACTGTTTCAAGGAAAAGTTTGTCATGGGATCTCCAGTTCTAGTCCGATTGATTTTCAACTTCAACTAAGTCTCATTGGGTTACCATATGTTATTGTGGCTAGCGATTGAGCTGCCCTCCATTTCAATATTATGTAGAAGAAGGGGCCTGCAAGATTTTCCTTCAGAAAGAAATCAACTGCACAACATAAAACTAAATGAACAAGACAAATCACAGAAACGAACACATAACACAAGTTTATAATGGAAAACCCTAACGGGAAAAACTATTGTCAAATCTTCTCTCTTCTTTTGTATTGCTTCAAAAATGCTTGCAATGCGCTCTTCTCTTTACAACAATAGTTTCATGATCATTAAGCTTTTCCTCCCCCTTTTATAGACTATTTGCTTAAGTGTGAGTCGTTGATCTAATCTCAACATTCGATTACATATGAGTCGTTGATCTAGCCTAAACATCTAACTTAGGCTTTAAGCTCCTTTAACAGTAATAATCCAATAAAAACAAACTAAATGAGCTCCAAACAAAATTTCAAACCAAAAATCATTTTCTTCTATAAGCATTACAGTTTCTGTAGGGCGACAAGAGGGCTTTTTTGTGTGTGCAAGTGCTTGGATAGAGGTTGTTTTTGTATGTGGTATGCGACAAGAAGGAAAACTTGGGAAAGACAAGATTTTCGTGAGCAACTTATTTACAACATATTTTTTCTCTTTCTTTAAAGCTTCTTCCGTAAATATTCCTTTTTCTTCCTCATCAATGACTTCTTCTCATTGCCAACCTCAAGAAATTTCAAGTTGCCCAAAAGTGGCTCAAAGAGAGGACTATCCTCTTTGTATATGCATTACTAAGTTGTAAAGCTTTCCTACCAGAGGGCCCTAAGAATTTAAGTGTGGCATGTGTGGGAAGCCTATCAAGGCTCCCTCACTCAACTAAGAGTTCATATTTTACATAAGCTTGGACATGGGATTGAGGGCTATATAGTATAAACTAAAACAAAACAGAAGAGTTGATTATATATAAGAGAGACCAACACCAAGCTCACATTACCAACAGAAGCAAGACTGGGAGAAGAAGTGGTGTTCCAATGCCCCCACCTTTAAACATTGTAGACCAAGCATTGTCTAGCAGGTATGGAAGACACACAAGATCAGCACTTGGGAAAAAATGTTTGGTATTGCTGTAAGAGAATAAATAGACAACATAGTGGCCAAATGCATATATGCACATTGCATCTCGTTCAGCGTGCTTTGTTGACGTTTGGTTGCACCATACCATTAACAACACACTAAAGGTTATCAAAACCAATTTTGAGAAGGTGAGAAACACTTGGTGCAAAAGTATTTAGATCCCAACCAGGTGTCTCAAAAGAGATCCAGATTCAGTATTCTATAGGATGGGTCAACAAAGATCACATGCAAGCCACTTGCAAACATTATTGCTTCATCATGTAAGGATACATGTTTATTTGAGCAAAGGGTTGTTATTTGCAAGAGAAAAGCATTGATTTCATTTCCCAAGTTGTCATTAGTGTAGTAGATAACATTGGGCCTTCTAATGTGGTTCAATTCATAATTAATAATGCCACAGGTTGTATAGTAGGAGGGTTGTTTGAGGATAATAGATATCCTAACATCTCTCGAACTCCTAGCATAGTCCAATCCTTGATTGACGTTAGAGAATTTAACCATGACACTCCATGGGTATTAGAGAATTTAACCATGACACTCCATGGGTATGAAGCTTCTAGGGAAATGCAACAAATTAGTGAACTCCCACAAACCACTACATATCTCGTGACATTTTCAAAGAATTTTATAGGTTAGAGCTATTGAAACTAGCTAAGGCCCGCATCGTGCTTCTAATTTTATCATGATGAAGCATCTTGTAGAGATGAAGCAAGCATCGTTGGCCATAATTGTTAGGGAAGTGTGGTCTAGCAAAGTTATTCAAAGAAGGCAATGATGGTTCAAAGGTAGGTTATAAATGAACATTGGTGGAGCAAAATTAAATTTATTATCATCTTCATATACCCTTTGGTTTCCTTGATCCAGAAACCAAACATTGATTTCCCTTGTTTAGGAGAGGTCTATGAAGCCATGGACACTAGGATTGAAAACACAATCCATATCCCAACTAAGGAGAAAGAAAGAAAAAAACCTGTTGAAAGAGACATTAATGATCATGTGAGGGCAATACCTATGGACATGTGGGATTCAACACCCCTTTGCATATTTCAGTATATGCATTGAACCCAAAATATCATGATGAAGAATTGACTTGCATCAGCAATGGGAAAAGAAAAGCCCCCACCAGCACAAGGATGTGTCTACTGAAGTGAAGGCAGCCATCACAAAGCATGGGTCCACGGTCAATTTTCAGAGTTTGCTTCTGAATTTCTTGCAGATATAATAGCCCTTAATAAACGGAGAATTTGGAACCTATATGGTGGAGGATTTGTCAAGCAGCAAGTGCACAGGATTTGCAGATCCTGCCATTTATGTTCTTTCAGAAGTAGATAGTTTCTTAGCTGCAGAGAGAAATTGGAGTACCTATAGCATATCCACTCAATAAAGTGGAACTGGTTGGATTCGAAGAAGGCTAAAGATCTTGTCCAAATGCATTCCAATCTTCATCTTCTATTCCTAAAGAAAGTTGAGAACCATTCAGGGCCTGTAAATATATCAGATTGTGCAACCTAGGGATCCTGAATTGGAGATTTCTTTGGTCATCCTGATTAGCATGAAGATTTAGCTTCAACTGGGCGGTCTTTTTCGGCTCCAGCATCATAAGCAACTCACTCCCAAACAAATGAAAACACTAAATATCAAACCTATGATGTCCATCTTGAAAATCTTGACATTCGACCCTTGGGGACATTTTCTTTTTGTAGTTTGATTGTATTGCCTACTCTATAAAGGCTTATGTTGTTTATGTATTTCCTAAAATCTAATAAATAAAGGAAATTTCAGTTGTGCAGTGGATCATGAATTGTGTGATTAGTGAATACATGATGTTTATGTTTTCCTATGAAATTCCGTGTAACCATTTTCCTTTTTATGGATTTCTAATTTTATACACACGGACCTGACATTTCCATGTTCCCTAAGACTGGTTTCAAAAACCTTACCAATTTCCATGTTCCAGGTAACTTAGTTTCTAACTACACAAAGATAAAGGTAGTGTAACCATTACATATATGGCTATGACTTTTCAATTTCTCTTTACATACAATTCTTTCTCATTATTCATTAATCAGGTACACAACAATCCCGCTAGAAAAGCATAATGCCAAGAGCRTAATTTAGGCATGGTGCTCTTGTTCAAATATTTTGCAAGAAAGACTTTTTAAAAGTCTTGTATGAATTTGTGTTTTTTTACTACAAACAATATTTTTCTCCCGTTTAAGATTTCAGTTTGGGACAGAAGGGACATGATTTATCAGAAATGAATGATTCCTTTTATGTTCCTAGAGAGTCTGAAAGTACAATAGCCTGGCAATCAAGGTGAGGGTGGGGGTGGTGGGTGAAGGTGTACATTTGTCATAAAAGCAAATGCACACCTTCTCCCACCCCACAGCCCCACTATATTATTATGCAAAAAAAATCCTAAATTAAATTAGCATTTCTTTACAATATACTCGATCACATTTCCCTCCACTGAATGCTAAAAGCAATACAAACAGCAACTCCATAAGAGCAGTACAATCATTATCTTAGATTGTCCAAGTTCAAGTATAAACATTGGAATTACCTTATTCATACTGTAAAGAGCCTCCACCATCTCTATTGTCCTGTTACGGATCATGGCAGACACCTAAACGAAAAAAAACAAAAGAAAATTTAACTTAGTATTGAAGGCAACCTTTCTCATTGCTAGAAACCAAACAGTCCTATATTTCAGTTAGTTTAGTTAATGCATCTTTTGTTTTCTATAATTTTCTGAAAACAAAGAGTAAAAGACAGTGGAGAAGATCATTACCTTCTTGCATCATAAAAGTGATTAACCTAAAGGCATGAATGAACACAAATAAACAAAAATCCAAACCACTTGGAACTTTATTAGGTGACTATTGAATTAATAAAGTCACTTTAACTTATTAAAAAGGTAAAATGGTCGCAAAAGGCTCAACGAGAGAATAAAAGAAGAATGAGGGGCGCCCTCTCTCATTATGCATATGTTATTTTCTAAAAACGAATTGAGAGAGCTCTTGTGGCTTCGGCTCTTTGGGACGGAAACCCTAGGGCCTAGACAGATTGGAAGATTGGTTTCGGTGGTGAAACTATCCACCCTAGTTGGTCATTGAGAGGAGATCATCCAGATCTTCCTATGGTGCTTCATTTGGGACGGAGTTCTTTACTGTGGCTGAGATTTTCTCTTTCAATGGTTGAGTTATTGCTTGAGGCTGAGATCTTCATTTGGCGGCTGGGTCTCATTTCTCTTTTGGGGCGAGTTTATTAATGTGGGGGCGAGTTGAGTTTGAAGAGGCCGAGTTATCCATTAAGGAGGGGCGAAATATTTGTGGCTGCATTATTTGCTGAAAGGGCCAATTTATCTGCTGTTTGGGGGTCGATATTCATGGTGAGGGCTGAGATAAGGGCGCTGGCTGATTCTTCCCTGTAGCAGAGGGCAATTTAGATGAAGGAGTGCTGAGTTTCTAATGTGGAAGGGCGACTTTCTGTAGCTGATATCAGTGCTGTTAAAAGCAAGTTGGGTGCTGTTGGAGAAGTTGAATCTGGGCAGCTGCTATCTACATGCTTGCTGCTAACTTCTGGGCTGCTATATCCTCCTTTTCTCCTCGCCGATTTCCTCATCTACAGGCCTGTATCCTTTGAAGAGAGCTGCTGCACACATATCTCCACCTACAGGCTCATCTTCTCAGATATTAAAGGGCGTCCCCAGAGATATATATACCAGGTTTCTTATTTGGAGTTATGGTACTGTTGTTTTGGGTTTTTTCCTATATATATTGCAGATTTAATAAATATATATAATTTGCAATAAAATCTGAATGTTGATATCAGTGTCCATTGGTAGTTATCAGCATAGATTTGGATGACACATAAAAACTGTTGATTGTATGCACATTGCAAACTGTTCAACAAAGAAATAAAAGAGATCCACACAGTAAACTGAGAAATTTTCAAAAAATTTAGTGGGTATACTAAATTTCCATTATTTTCATCCATGAATATGTGCAACCTGTTTTCCTGCATGGTATTATAGTAATAATGATTCTAATGCCTATGATACAAAAAGAAAGGATGATGAAGGTTGATCCGGAATTATAAGAAGCTTTGCAGGGTGGAATGTTGGACAAACAAAGGTATAGAATGTACTTGGATGTTAAAAAATAAAAAGGGCAGTTTTTGAGACTACAATATTTAAAATTTAGAAATGAAAAATTAAAACTGATAACATAGTGAAAAACAAAACAAATTCTTCCGTGAGAAATGTATGGCTCAGTAGAAGAAGCTCATCCAGCTGTTCTACTCAACAAGAATATTTTTCCACGGTCACTTTTGTAAGAGAACTGGCAGTAACAGCAGCTATATTCAGAGGAAGCAAAGGACTATAAGGAACTTTCGACACACACAGCAATAACAGACGTACAGACAATGGAGATGTGCATACTAGATAAAACACTCATAAGCCAAACCCAAAAC
>SNQJ01S0155542.1:8275-22427 GCA_010110895.2 Picea sitchensis | reverse complement strand
ATTAGCCATCCCAAGTAAGCGTTGGGAGGAGGTTTCCATGGATTTCATCACAGGGTTACCGAAGTCTGAAGGAAAGAGTGTCATCATGGTGATTGTGGATAGACTAACCAAGTACACACACTTTTGTGCACTCTCTAATCCCTTCAAAGATAGTACATTTGCCACAGCATTCATGGAGACAGTTCAAAAGCTAAATGGTAGCCCAAAGATTATTTTTAAGTGACAGAGATCCCATCTTCACTAGACATTTTTGGACAGAATTATTTTCTTGTTTGGGTACTCAGTTGGCTCATAGCTCATCCTATCATCCTCAATATGATGGACAAACCGAGATAGTGAACAAATGTCTGGAAGGCTACCTTCGTTGCTTTGTATCTGATAAAAAAACACAATGGTTCAAATGGTTACCCTTGGCAGAATGGTGGTATAACACTTCCTTTCATACTGCAACAAAAATGACACCATTTATGGCACTCTATGGATACCACCCTCCTTCCATTACTTCTTCTCTAAAATAAAAATCTAAGGTTCAAGCAATGGAATATCTCAGCGAGCATCAACAACAAGTTCTCCAAATCTTAAAGGACAACCTAATCATGGCACAGAATCGCATGAAACAACAAGCAGATCAACATCGTAGTGAAAGAAGTTTTGAAGTAGGGGATTGGTGTTTTTAATACTACAACCATATAAACAGATGTCCCTCAAGCAATCCAAAAAGGATAATAAATTATCACCAAATTACTATGGCCCTTATAAGGTGTTGCAAAATATTGGTACTATGGCATACAAACTGGAGTTGCCCCTATCTTCACAAGTACACCCAGTTTTCCATGTTTCATGCTTAAAGAAGGTTATAGGTGACAAGATCCCAGTTCAAACTATATTTCCAGAACTTGACGAGGAAGGAAAAATCATATTGGATCATGAATCCATCACTGACATAAGAGTTCATCAACTAAGGAATAGATCCATTTTAGAGTATCTCATTAAATGGAGGAAACTATCGGTTGAGGATTCCACTTGGGAAGATGAGTCTTTTATACATAAGAATCCAGAGTTACTCAAGCGTTGTGGAAAACACTTGTCTCAAGGGGAGGGGCATGTTAAGCCCTAATATTGGCCCATTACCCCTTAATAGGGGCATATTACATTAGTAATGTTATTTTATCTATGTCGGCTTTATTCCATTAGTTGTAATTATACCTCCTAGTCTCCTATATATACCAAGGAGACATTTTCATTTGGAATCATCTTGGAATTGTACATTTATGTGGGCATAAAAAGGTTGCCCCCTCGAAGAGGCTTATTATCTAAATTTCTCTCTTTTTCAAGGCGTTGAGTACTTATTCTGAGGTTTTTCTATGCTATATTGATATTTGGTTCTTAACATGTTGTGTCCTGGCATAAAGTCGACATAAGTTCTAGGACAACATCGTAACGAACCGGCAATTGGAAATGGTTAAGGAAGACTAACACCACCTGACTAAAGGTCCCATATGCCCTCCTAGGTAGCTCGATATACCATTTCGCAGCAACCCCAATGAGGGTGCATTTAAATAATATTTACCGAAGGGAATCGTCATTAAGGGAATTCGAAGAGCACCATAGGTGAAAGGTGGTAACGTGATCACCATGATCCTCGCCATTCTTACCTTCAAATTTAGGAATGTTCGAAGGAAGCTTGGTGGGGATGGGGGGCCATGTAGGATCATGACACATGGGGTCGTTCATCAACTTAGACAAGTCTGGAAAAGTAAGTGTGGCCAGAAAAGGGAGATGGGGTTGCGACATCTGGCCCTAGGCTCTGTGGAAAGATTGTGCTTGAGGAACTGCAACCCATCTAGGGTTTTGGTAAGCACCATGGCCCTATCCAGGATTGTAAGACCCTCCTCCAGGTTGATTCATAAGAGGTGTTGGCCAGTTTTCACAGAGTGAATGGGCATTGGAATTATTGTCATTGATGTCAAACTTCTCATTATTGAATTTATGAGTAAGAGTTTGATTTGCCTGTTATTGGACTAGCAACTCAATTAACCCAATGAATGGGTGGTCAAAGGCTTAGTTGAAAATGCCAAAAAAAGTGCATTATAAGTTATATCACCAAAGCTCACTTGTTAAGGAAGTTTTCCAGTTAAGAGGAGTTAGACTTTTGTGATAAGTTAGACAAAAGTTAACATTGACAGCTACATCAACTAATGTAAAAAAAAATTGATCTTGGTAAGAGTGAGAGAAACACAAACATAATAGAGTGTGTTCAAGAACTCAGTGATGGGTTTTTAACTGGAAGAAAAATGCAAAGGTTAAAAAAAACGTTTTTACCTGGAACTCCATTATTCATTTGTAGGAAGAAAAACGCAGAGATTCAAAAAAGTTTTTACCTGGAACTCCATTATTCATTTGCAGGAAGAAAAACGCAGAAATTCAAAAATGTTTTTACCTGGAACTCCATTATTCGTTTGCAGGAAGAAAAATGCAGAGATTCAAAAACGTTTTTACCTAGAACTCCATTATTCATTTGCAGGAAGAAAAACACAGAGATTCGGTCATGCTTTACCTGGACCTCCATTGATCACTAGCAGGAAGAAAAGTGCAGAGGTTAATAGTTGATTTTCTCCTTAAATGAGAAATGCACAGAGAAGAGGTACACTCTGATGTTGCAGATTGTATGGTTGTTTTTACAGTGAATAAACTCTGATATAGATCTAGAATAGAGGTATGAAATGCTTGATTGATTGAGCAATTACATCTAAGGTAAATGCATTAAATAGTTAAAGGTTGTATTTGTAATTCAAATATACATTTAGGTCATTATTTATTGCAATGAAGATTATCTACAGATTTGATTTCCATGTTTATAACAGAGTAATCATGAACAGATTGAGTTGATCAGTTTTGGAATTGATAGAGTGTGAACAGAGTTACATGTGAGAAAGATGTGTGTTCGTTGAAAACAATAACAGGTTTGGCAAAGATGGAATTGATGGTTACAGGTTTGTTTTCACAGAAAGAAAATAACAAAAGGATATTGACAGTTTAAGAAGAGTTTTTGAAACAGGTTGAAGCCAGTACTAAGGGAGGAAGGGAGGAGCTATGGAGACTAACTATCTCATTACAAGTTGAAGCTTGCATTCAAGCAGTAGAAGCTGTCTTTCAGTAGGTGTTGAAGATAAAGAGGTAGTAGCCTCATCTGAGTAGTTTCTCAGACAAAATTTTATGTAACTGAAGTAGCTTGCTTGCTTTACATCCACAAGAAGAAGAAGAGGTTTTTTCCCTTTATGGGTTTCCTCATAAATATTTTGTGTCTCCGTCCATTTCATGTGATTGATGGTTACTAATTCATTTTCACTTAGACAAAATATTTATTAGTTTTTAAGTTGCATTAAAGAAGTAATTTGTGTTAAAGAGATAAAAGTGAAAATTGTGTATACAATTGATTCACACACCCCCCCCCCTCTCAGTTGCTCAACTTGTCCAACAAGAGGTTGGTTGGGCATCATTCCAGTAGGACTGTTCTGAGGGGGGTTATAAAAGTTTCCCCCAGCCAAAGTGGCTCCGGGTTGGAGGTTTCCCAAGGTGTGAAACTGACCTCCTCTAGGTGTGAATCTGGAGGATAGAGGTGGATTCGTCATGCCAAACATGTTGTTCGGAATCAATATTGAGGGGGTGAGGGTATAGGAAGAAACTTGATTAGAATCTTCTCTGCCAGGTTGGTTGCTCCACCCAAAAGCAAGAGGATTATACTCGGGGTTAAAAGAGGGAATGCCTCCCATATTAGGAGTCATTTGAGGGATTTGAGAACCACCAAACGAAAATGGAGAATAAGGAGGTGTAGTGCCCCCAAGTCCAATGCTAGAATTAGGGCTAGCAGCTAGGATGGAGTTTGAAAATTGTGAAGTAAAATTCGACATACCATAGGAAAAAGGACTAGAGGCCATAGGGATGGACTGAACATTATATCCCGGTGAGTGACCAAGAGACCCAAATGGGTTCGAGGCAAGAGATTGAGCATTCAATATAGGACGGGCAGTAGTAATGATAGGTGCCTCTGACACTACAACCATTGTGGTTACAGGATTCGAAGGGGTTCCATTAACTATAGTAGGTGTGGGATTCGAAGGGCTCCCAGTATTCTTAAGACTTGGTTAGTACTCATCCTTGTATAATTACAAGTCTGAACAGTGGAGGTGTGTGTACCACGTCTAATAACTCTACACCTTTTAGAAGGAAAAGACTCAAAATCCGGTGGTAACTGTAACAAGCAACAAGATCAGTGGGGAGGCTAGTCCAACTCCACGTGACTTAAGACTCAAGATACAAAAAATAAATCCTAGGGCCAACTCGTAATCAAAGAGCACACCAAAAATAAAACGGCCAATATGTACATAAATGGGGTAAAGACTCTGAAAGGGGCCTCCCTCGCTAAAGAAAGTATGTCTCACCCAAGAGGGGCATGAGACTCCCTGCTAAATATCGGAGGTAACAGAATTAGTTATAAGGTCCCTCATGGGCTTAACAACCAGTCGATCAAATCCCCCTGGAGAGGTAATCCTCCATAAAGGCTATGTGTTGTCTGACCCTTATCTGACCCATGGTACCTGCATAATAACCCCTGCAAGTAACCTATGTTGTACCTAAGTCAAGAAACTAAGCAACCAATGTATAACTAATGCACAGGTGAGCAATCATAAGTCAATTCCACCATATGGGCAGGGTAGCAAAGCTCGAAACCTTGAAAGCGTCGCCTCTCACGAAGGTAAGGGAACTAGCAAGATCCCCATATACGAATAGATCCCCAAAAATATCTCTGAAGCTAAGAAGGTATCAGGGGGATATCCCTTCAACTAACCTCGCATGACCTCGTGATTAACTCCAGTGTAAGAGGAGCTTCCTAATATTACCAATTATACAATGGATTTCTCCACTCCCTTTGTCAGACACATATGTTGATTTAATAGCCTTGGAGAAGTTTACTCACAAAATCTTATTCCAAGGCACTAAATCCTAAGCTAGTTTGTGCACCCTAGAAAATAAAATCATCACTAATCAATTTAAATTATAGCGTTAATTTTAGTGGTCATTCTTACTCAAAAAGGTATGGTAGTGAAACTCATGATGTTATGAATCAACAAGTAAAGTAAACATTAATACAATTCAAAGTCCTAACTTCAATTTTCAATGACTGATATGCTTCTTAAAAAAAATGCAATTTTCAATTTCAACTCTGCAATTCTAAAATAAAAATGCAATCTTTCTTTATATGCACTAAGCTAAATGATAAAGACTCAAAATATCAAAATGCTAAGCAATGAAAAATGACTAATATTTTTGTATTTTCAATATAAGAAAAAATGAAAATGCATGGACTGAACAACAACTTGATATATAAAAACTCTACTGTGTATAGAAAGAGACAACTCAAGTAGGATACCAAGGAGCAAAACACCCAGCCCAATGTGTAAGGACAATCAAAATGAAAAGATGATGAGAAATACTCCGCCCAGAAATTCAACTAAAGACAGGTTTCATGTCATCCCACAGGCACTTCACAGTCACTACAGAGACCCAAGAAGACTCAACAATCATTAAAACCTACCCAGCAACCACCAAAACCAACCAACAAGCAAAAGAGGTTGAATTGTCAAGGAAACAGGGCGTATGTACGCAGCTTGCAGAAGGACAACACACATATATACACGACTGTCAAGAAAAAACCCTTGTATATGTTTCAAAAACACGGCTAGGCAAAGGAGAAGGCTGAAAGACTCATACCCAAAGTGAACATAGTTTGTCAAGCAATGATACAACAAGAAATGCAATAGGAATGAGAGAAATCTAAGGAGAAAAACACTCCAAACCCTAAGAAAGAAGATTCAACTCCCCAGTATGGTCGCCAATTCTATTACGAGGAAAATCTCTCTATGGCTAGGGTAAACTACAATAGACGGAAATGACTGTAGAGATCAACTCTATTCTCAAGTATGCTATATAAACAAATAGGCTAGCAAGACAAGATAAAAGGCCTACCTCATCTAGACATTCGATGAAGTCCACCGTTGAGCACTTGACCCAAAGAAATATACCTGCAAATAGTCATCAACAACCAAGCAAAGCAAGCATATGGTGACAATATATGATGTTATCACATTCAATAACATAATCCATTAATATACATAACAAATATGCCCATGGAATAATAATTCAAATATTTGCAAGATATCAATTGGATGGGAAAAGAGTATTTCTATTAATATATGATCAACAGAAGTGAAAAAGTTACATACTTCTGTGTCGACACGGTTCGGAACCAACAAAATAAGTTTCTTCCAGTTGGGCCTCCACCACTTCAATCCTCCACCAAAGGAAAGCTCATAGAAGAGAGACAATGAAGTTCTCAATCAATAAGGGAAGAGCTTGGGGGTTGAACATTGTGTTCAGACTTAAAGGACAAAAGGATGCAGACTCAATATGAAGTAACCAATTTCTCCAGAGTAACTTTTCTCTCAAAGTTGAATTCTTTCTCCTATTTTTCGTAGCTTAGAATTGGCCCATTTATAGCCTTCAAATGGAATAGAAGGGTTGAGTCGGAACATTTCCAGTATATGGAAGGCCAAGGATCATTGATCTCCTATCATGACATGGAAACTTGACACCATTTTTCATTTGTGGGTACAAATCCCGATGTACACGGGATGTAGTGGTGCAGCCTGCGTATACACATGATTTATAGTAGGAAAGATGCATACGTGTGGAAAAAATGTTTTTTTTAGCTATGGGATTTGCAAAAAGGGATGAAAAGTCTGCATAGGGAAATGGAAAAATGCCCTCTGTGCAAGATTGCATAGGGTGAGGCAAATCTTGCTATATCATGTTATACTTGGAAGAGGGAAGAGGGGAAGGAACTCATTGACTTTCGAGAATTTTGACAGTTTGTACATTAGTACCTTGTGAAGATGAGGTTGGAGTGGAAAAATTACGAGGAGGATCGTATTTCCCTTTAGGAGCATAAGACTTGTTCCTAGTATTTACTATCGTAACATCTTCCGGTTCTGCTCAATCTAGAACAACGATAGTGGTTTCAGGCTTCTTGCCAAAGATTTTATCTCTCACACTCTTATTAACTTCATAAGCACTTTCTTCATGATTTTCTTCGCAGAAGTTACACCAACTGCGAGACATAATGGATTTGGGCTGAAAAGTGTTCTCATTTGTATTCCTAAAAGGTGTTGAGGAAGAAGAATATGCCTCAGGGTAAGTGAGGGAACATTCCCCTTTTGTGCATAGGCTATTATTCGATTTTTCATATCTTGCACATACATGGCATATTTTGTTTGATCCTTAAGATCTTAATATGGTGGGGACCTATGCCACATCGAATATTAACAAAGATCATGTATGGACTATGACATTAGGCTGTCCTAGACTTGAAATATAATGGATTTAAGCTTTAGTGTCTTGTTGGATCAGTTCAAAGAGTTATGCATCTTGAGAGACATACATACATTTTCTAGAACCAAAATATTATATCATGTGATTAAGTATAGTATCAATTTCATTGATGAATCTATGCAACATGAGCAACAAAGGATGCAAAAAATATTCAATCTCCCACAACTAAAATACTTATAGAATCCATTAAAGTAGTGATTCAGATATGAAGGAAATGGAATTAGATATTTTTTGGTGAAAGACTAAGACCCCTCAACTTACTAATAAAATACACCATCTTACCACATGACACTTTCTAAATTTTCAACTTGTCCACCTAGCACCTGTTTCTTGTATCTCTATTGCCTTATGGCAAGCTCTAATTGACCTACATGTCCTTCCACCTCTTATTGATTGTATCAACATGATGGCATATTGGCATCATAGGAGGTGCCACATGATATATATTACTTGCCATCAAAGTGTTGAGTTGGCATTGACTATTAACATAAAAGACCCATATTTTGTTGATCTAGTTGTTGATTCCATTGAGCACTTGAAGGAACCCTTGCATTTCTTTTAACATAATTCTTCAAAGTTTGTCAAACTTCGCAAACCTAAATTCTTATAGAATCAAACTCAATCTTTTGGTGGGTATGTGAAAGAACGTGTGTAACCCAACAACATTACTTTTGAACTTTACATGGCTATTATGGACCTAAACTAACAATAACCCATTTTAGAAACAACATTGCATATGAGACTTGTGAAATAAGAAAATATAAAGGCCAAAAATTCATCCAACCATGCAAACAAAATAACCCATTTTAGAAACTTCATTGCATATGAGAGTTGCGAGATCAAAATATATAAAGGCCCAAAACCCATCCAAGAATGAAAACTAGAAAAATAATATGCAATGAGGTTTTAAGTTCAATTCAAGTAGGGAAACCTATGACATTATAAACATAAAATACCAAACCCTCCTTGTGTCCAATATTACAAGAATTTTTTCATATTTTCCTTATATTATTTTGAAGTCTGAAAAGGACACTACCAAGGTTAGATATCATGATTTATTTTGGTTATAGAACTTTACCACAAACCTACTAGCCATAAAGTCAACTAATAGTTCATGTAATGGAAAGGAAACATAAAGTATAATCTCCAAACTATCAACCTCTAACTGATAGTTTTCCTATATAGTATTTTTTTTAAAAATGAATGCCCCTTCTTTCATGAGATCCAAAGCCATCCCTTTATTTTTTCAAATAGTGAACATGCATCCTCTCACATTGTTTTTACATTTTTTCAAATAGTTTACAAGAACATGAGAATATTCAGTACCATGCTAATAATTTTCTAGTAGCATCTAGATTCCATCTAAGTATTTTTTTCATAAGTGCATGGTTCCCTCGAGGCTTCAAAATTCATACATGAAGTCCTAACAAACTAGTACAATGAAGGTCAAATTCCTCCAAGTATGAGACTATTATGAAAATCCAACTTATGTTTGGTATTTTAGTGATCAATAATACTAAGGGTTAAACAATAGCCCACCTATGGTGCAGAGATGAAGATCATGAATAAGCCACTAAAGGTTCATGATTAAATTTCCCTCATTAAGTTTTAGGCCTCTCGACGTTGGCATGATGGGTGCCTTCAATGCATATCGGGGTGGTGGCTAAATGACATGTGTTTGCAATCATAGCCCTATCTGTCAACACACAATCTAGGGGTGTTTATGAATTGTTTTTTATTAGTTAAAAATTTGTTTTTTTATTAGTAAATTTTATATTTAATTGATTTGTAAGAAATTATAAACCCTAACATAATTCGTCTAGAATCACTAACTATCAGTGTGTGTTCTTATAAAGTTAGCACTATGATTCTGGATAACTCTCTTGATGCAATAGGGTGTAAGATAAGAATTGGGGATGGAAACATAAAATGGAGAAAATACTTTCCTATCGTGATCTTTGGGTGTTATTCACTAGAGAAATTCAAAACCAGAGTTCAAAATCAATTCTTGATTTGGGGTTTTAAAGGGTTAGAAAAACTTACCAATTTTAGTGGCATTGTTGGTCTAGGTGTGATCTCCTTCGTCGCTCAAGATAGGGACTCCTCTGTCACTCGAGATAGGGCCTACTTTGTCACTCCTTTGTTGCACTGTGGGCTAAGGTTGTCACTCTTTACCGGTCCTCTGTTGGCAGGGCTAGGGTTGTCGCTCACTTTTGGAGCTCGAATACGGTGAGGCTGGATAGGGTTGTCGCTCTCTTTCGAGAGCTCAAATGCAGTGAGGCGAGAGTTTTGTTTGGCTTACATTTTTTTTTCATTTGGTAATTTATAAAATATATTATATAAATTCTATATAATACATATTTAATAAACTATTATATATTATATATATATATATATATATATATATATATATATATATATAATAAACCTATTTATGCAAGTGGACCTAATGGTTGAGAACATGTAATGTTTCCTCTTAGGAGGTCACATGTTCAAATCTAGAGGGGGTGGGGTATGCATGCCATTCATATAATTTAGTAGGGTATGCATACCTTCATATAATTTAGAAATAAAATTGCTATAACACCGAATTCGTAGACTTTAGTATTCAAATCACATAACATAACACATATAATACATAACTCCTATAGCTTTTAATCCCTATGCCATTAACCAAAAATCACTAATATTTAGAACCCTCCAAACACCTATCATAATATTTAGAATCTTTATAGAATATATATATTTATAATCCTTATAGAATATATAACTATCAAACCCGAACACATCACCCTTAACCCTAATAACCTATAACCCAAGCACATAACCCCTATTCTAAACGCTTAATTCCAAGCACCTATAACCACAAATTATTTAAAAACTATATCCCTAACATTAATAATTGTTAAATCATATAACCTATAGCCTCAATCACACATATATTGCCAAAAACAAATAACACATATCCCATATAATAAGTACTAAATCCTAGAACCCCTAACCTGTTATCCATAATTATAATAATATGTAATCTTGGTAAACCTTGATTCATATAAATCATATAACCCTAAATCTATAATTTATAAAACCCTTAACCCTCATATGTACTAAACCAAATAACCCTCATAACTCCTAACATGGCCTATCACTACTAATATATAATTGCTAACACCTATCTTATAACCAATCTAACCCTTAACACCCAACCCTTATAAAGTCTAATCACTATAACTCTTAGCACTATAGTCCCTAATCCCTCTTACATATAACCTATATTACCCTTAATTCATATGAACCCTAATCCCTACCCCAAATTCTCATAATACCTATGATAATAATATGTATAATTCCCATCATTCCTTATACCTAATAAGTTCAACCCATATCCTCCAAAACACTTCCCCTCTACTAGAAATAACATCTATAATCCCTAACACTTTATCACGATAGTCCATATATAATATAAAACCTAACCATAATACTATAACCATTATAAACCATAACCATTATAACCTCTAATGCCTAACTCTTATAAACCTTGTGAACCCTCAACCCTATAATCCCTAATGTTATAAATACCTAAACATTACAACCCTTAACCCTTATCGACATTATATTATAACACAAAAAACCTATCCTAATGACTCTAAACCCTATAATCCATTTGTCAATCCTTATAAATCCAAGCCTATATACCCCTAATCCCCCACTATAATGTTTGTAAATATTAATCCATATAACTTATAATACCCAATACTTATAACCCCTAACCTCAAGTACCTAATCCTTAACCACTCTAACCTTGAACGCTTATAAAGGCCAATCCCTATAATGTGCATACAATTTAAATACTTACCCATATATCCCCTCATAATATACCTCATCCCTTATATTATTTATAGCTCTTATCCCCTTCCATCCCTCAAACACCAGTCATGTAACCTCTATAATGACTAATGCATATATACCATAGAACATATAACCTTAATCCATATAATCACTAATCCATATGACCGCTATAAACCCTAACCTTTATAGTCAATATCCTCTAACCTTGATAACCCAAATAACAATGATGATGACAATGACAATGATGATGATGATGATGATGATGATTGTGACAATGACGATGAAAATGATGATGATGACGAAAACAATGATGATGGCAATGATGATGACCACGATGATGGTGATGATGATGATAATGATGATGATGATGATGACGATGACAAAAACAATGTTGATTATCGTGATGAAAATGACGTTGACAATGACAATGATGTTAACGATGGAAATGACAATGATGATAAGGAGTATGATGCTGACAATGTTGATTACCGTTGGTGACAATGACGATGAGAAATGAAAACAATGAGCATGATGATGACAATGATGACGATATGATGATGATCATGACAATGATGATGATGATGATGATGACAATGATAATGACAACGATGATGATCATGACAATGTCGATGATGACCATGACGACGATGATGATTATGAAGATGATGACGATGACAATGAAGACGACAATGACAATGTTAATTATGTCGATGACACTGACGATGACAACGACGATGACGATATGACAATGAAAAATGTGATAACAATGACAATAATGATGACGACGATGATGATGAGGAGTAGGACACTAACAATATTGATTACTAGTGGTGACAATGACGATGAGGACACGACGACGACGATGATGATGATATGGTGATGATCATGACAATGAAAATGACGACGACGATGATGATGACTGCGACAAAGAATATGACAAGGATAATGATGACAATGATGATGGCGATGACAATGTCAATGATGACCATGACAATGACAACGATGACTATGATGATGAATATGATGATGATGACAGTGATAAAAAAAATGTTAATTATGGTGATGACACTAACAACAATGATGATGATGACGATGATGATATGAAAATAACAAGGATGACAATTGCAATGATAATGACAATCACGATGATGGCGATGATGATGAGGAGTAGGACATCGACAATGTTGATTATTTGTGGTGAAAATGGTGATGAGGATGACGATGTTGAAAATATGATGATGATCATGATAATGACAATGATGAAGATGATGAAAATGATTCTCATGACAATGATGATGATGATGATGACTGTGAAAATGACGATGAAGATGATGATGAAGATAATGAAAATGATGATGATGATGATGATGACAATGAAAATGACCATGATGATGATGATGATGATGGTGATGATGATGATGATGATGATGATGATGATGATGATGATGATGATGATGATGATGATGACAATGATGATGATTAACCCATATAAATAAATAATTTAAAAATAATAACTAATTTAAAATATATAATCACATACCTCCTACATTTCAACATTTCTACAATATCATTCATCATATTCTTCTTCATCCAACTCTACATCTGTATCATCTGGTTCAAAATCAACGTTGAAATGATTGGATATATCAACATCATCACCAATGTCATTTTTGATAATATCATCATCAATATCATCATCGATAACATTGTCATCTACATCTGGCTCAACTTCTTTGACTTCTTCATCTAACAGTACATCTACCTCATGCTCCTCTACATTTTTTTCTTCTTCAATGTCATCTTCGTTCGATACATTATACTTTGCAGGCCTTCCTCTTGGATCATATGTAACAATGTATGACCAACCTGCTTTACCTGGAACCTATGAATAAAAGACTTGCTCACATTGGCTAGGAAGAACATGAGTTTTTTCTCCCAACTCAAACGTCCTTGTATTAACCATGGTAAATCCATTAGCACACTCAATAATATTTTTATTGTGATCATGCTCATTCATCCATAACCTATACCATTTGAATTCGAAAAAAACTAACTTGAAGGATTTAAAGTCACACTCAATTATATCATCCAAATACCCATAGTATCTATTTTTTGATATTGTTGGATGTATGTCACTTCTTGAGGAAACATTAGTGACCTGAAAGACTGTAGTTATCCCAAATCAGAGGTTTTTTTATTGTCATCCAAACTTTTGATGTGAAATTTATGACCATTGCACCACACAACCTTATGGTGTGTTAACTGCAATATGCCCAACACGTAAAAAAATACATCATCAATCAATAAACATATTTAGACTTGGGAAACATTTATTAAAAAACACACCACATAGATTAATATATTGGAAAAAAACTAAAACATGATGTGGGTGAATAATATGCGTGCTTGTTTATATTTTAAACCATATGCTAAATAAATTTCCCTCTAAATAAGATTGGTATATTGATTACGATGAGATTATTTAAGCAAATTAGCCACCCCTTCCCATGATAACCTACTATTACATTGTATACATCGATATATACATACCTTCATCCAATCAAGATTGTTTGCGATGTATAAATGTAGTTCATCCCATTGTCGACCAACTGTATGAAAAAACGATTAAAAATTAATAATTGAAATAAAGATTAATAATTGATCATGGAAGAGTCCCCGAGGTGTAGGACAGTCGGTGATGGAGTGTGTTGTTAAGCCACTCCGTGATGTTAAAGTCACCGGTTCGATACCTGCGGGGACAAAAAATCCAACCATGTTAAGGGTTGGTGTGGCTCAGGCCGGGTGTGATCCCCGGGTGATTTTGACGGCTTAGATGCCCCTGAGTCGCGGTTTC
>SNQJ01S0155540.1:0-22431 GCA_010110895.2 Picea sitchensis | reverse complement strand
ACAAGAACTCGCCAGCTGAGGAACATATCCATTTTAGAGTATCTCATTAAATGGAGGAAACTACCTGCTGAAGATTCCACTTGGGAAGATGAGTCTTTTATACAAAAGCATCCAGAGTTACTCAAGCGTTGCGAACAACACTTGTCTCAAGGGGAGGGGCATGTTAAGCCCTAAATAGTGGCTCATTACCCCTTAATTGAGGCATATTACACTAGTAATGTTATTTTATTTATGTCGGCTTTATTTCATTAGTTGTAATTATACCTCCTAGTCTCCTATATATACCAAGGAAACATTTTCATTTGGAATCATCTTGGAATTGTACATTTATGTGGGCATAAGGAGGTTGCCCCCTCGAAGAGGCTTTTTATTTGAATTTCTCTCTTTTTCAAGGCGTTGAGTACTCATTATGAGGTTTTTCTATGCTATATTGATATTTGGTTCTTAACAGTAACTTACGAGCCTGTGGTTTTGGTAAACCATGGTATACACCCATGGTATTTTCAACGTGGAGAAAAATAAAACAAATAATAATAATAATAATAATAAAGTGGTGAAAAGATATTTGCACAGTCACTAATTGGTTTTTACCATTAGTGGTTTATGAGCCCATGGTTTTTGTAACCCATGGTATTTATAAGGTGGGATAAAGAAAATAAAACAAATAATAAGAATAAAATATTGAAAATATGTGACTCTTATGTGAAAAGACACCATAAGTAATGCACACACACACACACACACACACGAGCCCTCTCATTTGTAAAATATTATCTCATTATTCCTTCATGATGTAGACATAAAATGTTTATTTTTAGAGCATTATGAACTCAATAGGAGTGTCCACTTCAGGCCCGCGGACCTTTTGGCACTTTTCCTCCGATGGTTTGAGTTTTGGACCTTAAGAGTTCTTTCTTGTGTTTAAAGGCCACCCCTTCAGCTCTTGTAATAACTTCTTGGTGAATGAGCGTAACCAACATCTCTCCCTTTCAAAGATAAGTTACCACCATTCTAAGCCAATGTTTGTTTTATAATGTTCTGCTATTTAATAAAGAGTTGGGTTCTTACTATATTATTGTGCTCTCTGTTATATTTCTGTGTATCTCATTTTGTTCTCAATATAATGTGGATCAATGGTATCAAAGCAATAGGTTCCTTATTATTTCTCGGCGCATCTCCCTGACAAGGTCATGGTATAGAGAGTTAGGTCTCGAGCTAGTTTCACTTGGGGACGACCGCTCTTGCTAGCCCAGGTGACCTCCCATGGTGAAATAAAAGAGAGATGATGGAGAAAGAGATCATTTCAAGATGTTACTCAAGAAATCCCTTACGTGACAGAGGAAATAGATGATGGATGAGTTCGCTCAATCCTCTTTGACAAGCAGCCATTTCAGAGGTGTGACACTGTTCAAGGTACAAGATAATTTTGGTATTCCCTTATTTGAAGACCATATAGATATAGATGCTCTAAAGAAATGGTTGGATATGTTAGAAGGTTATTACTCTGTCCAAAAAAAAATTGATGATGAAAAGATCACTTTCGCGCTACTTAAATCCCTTCCCCGTGTCAAAGTTTGGTGGGAAGGTTACTAGGAGAGACACACCACAGATGAATCTACGCCATTTGGGAGAGAACCCACATGGGTGGCCTTTATGGATTACCTCAAGGAGGAGTTCTACCCTGTTGGAAGCTATGATAACTAGTATACGAGATGGATGACTATGCGTCAAGAGAGAGACCAAATCGGGCCAAAGTATGATGACATCCTCCATACCCTCCACTCAAAGTTGGCTATTCAATATTATGAGAGACACCTGGTTTTTAAGTACTGCAGTGGCCTACATAGGTACATCCAAACAAAGATGGATTTCTTAGACATATCCTTACTAGGAGTCATTTATCATTATGTTGTAAAAATCGAGCATAAATTCAAGCAAAGGAATAAGAGGGAATTCAAGTCTTCAAATACACCACAACAAAAACATGGTAAAGGTGGTCCTAACTTGTAGAGAAAGGAGACCCAATCTCAAGAAAACCAATCCAAGCCATAGGCAAAGAAGGGTGATGGGGAGTCAAAGAAGGACATCGGAAAGTGGTGTGAGTTACACAAAATCCCCAGGCAAAACACTGATGAATGTCACTCAAAATAGTTATTGTTAGCCAAGCTAAAAGAAAAAGAATTTGACCCTAGCTCAAACTTTGATTCGAAACACAATAAAGGGAAATGAATCATTGATGCAGAACCCACTGCTACAATTGTGACCACAAAAATTCAACCAGAAGAACCAAAGGAGCCTGAGGAAGAGGTATGCTTTTTCCACTCACAAATGTGGGTGAAGGGGACCCCACTGCATTTCATTGTTGACAGTGGGAGTCAGAAGAACCTAATCTCAGTCGAGGTCATCAAAATAATGAATTTGTTGACAATGCCACACCCCCAATTGTACACCATCAGATGGTTGACCCAAGGACGAGACATATGCATCAGCCAACAATGTCGCATGTCCTATGACATCAATCCCCTCAAGGATCAGGTATTGTGTGATGTTGTCCCACTTGAAGTTTGTGATGTTCTTTTAGGATAACCATATATGTGCAAACATCACACAGTTACAATTCTCGACCCCGTAATGTCATTCTTATTCTAGGGGGTTAGATCTACAAGGTACCATAGGTAGTTCCAATTATTGCCATTTCATTGACCTTGGCAAAACAGTGTCACAAAGTAATATCTCAGACCACAAATTTTGTCCTCTTCATGATCCAGTTAGAAGGTAAATGGAAGGTCATTGTAACCACCACAACTTTGTCCCAAGACCTTCCTACACAACAAAAGCAAGTTGACAAGATTGTAAAGGAGCACAAAGATATTTTTGCTTCACCTACAGGGTTCCCTTTTCACTGCCAACTCAAGCATTCCATTGATTTGGTACTCAATGCTTCCTTACCCAATGGTCCAATCTACAGACTCTCCCTTTCAAAGAATGAATAAATAAAGCATTAAATTAATGAGCTCATCCAAAAGGGCCATATTCGATCGAGCTCCTCACCTTGTGGGAGCCCAATTGTGTTGGTACAAAAGAAGGTTCCACGTGTTCAACATAACTATAACAGAGCCCTCCATAGCTCTATTGGCCACAACCCCTTTCAAGTGTGTCTGGGATTCTAGCCATTAGCCCTCATTGATGCAGTGCTTCCTTTTGCATCATTGTCAACATAGTCCTCCCACACTCAAACCAAGATAGATCTAGTAACCAAATTTTTTGAATAGATCTATCACCTCTAATAATAGGTTCATGACATCCTTCAAAATGCTAATGCCAAGTACAAACAGTGACATGACCAACGTCAGGTTCTACACAAGTTTTAGGTTGGTGATAAGGTGTGGTTGCACTTGCAAAAAGAGCGCCTCACAAGCCCCCACAGGAAGCTAAGATCACTTTGATATGGGCATTACACCATCACAAAGGTTGTGGGTGAAAATGATTTTGAATTGAGTATTCTTCATTTCCTTGGCTTGCACCCAATTTTCAATATGGAGTTAGTCCGACTATATTACCCACCTCTATTGGACACCTCAGAGGTGGTTGAGCATTTTTTCCCTACCAAACTCAATCCTGACTGCATTGAGAAAGCTACAGTGGACCGAATTATGGAGACCCAAACGAAAGCCACCCACCAAAACAACACACGACTCTATCAATTTGTCAAAGTAGGACAACTTCTTCAGCGAGGTTAGTAGCTCACCAAGATTCAAATTCAACAAAAGTTTCCCCATCTCCTATAGGAACTTGATGCAATGGGAACCATTGCTTCTTAAGGGGGGAGGACTAATCCAGGTGGATATCCATCCACCTCTTCCACTGAATCAACACAATCATTAATTGATTTTTTACCATTGGTAGTTTACGAGCCTGTGGTTTTGGTAAATCATGGTATACACCCATGGTATTTGCAATATGGAGAAAAATAAAACAAAGAATAATAATAAAGTTGTTAAAAGATATTTGCACAATCACTAATTGGTTTTTACCATTGGTAGTTTAAGATCCCGTGGTTTTTGTAACCCATGGTATTTGTAAGGTGGGATAAAGAAAATAAAACAAACAATAATAATAAAATAGTGAAAAGATATGAATCTTAAGTGAAAAGACACCTGAAAGTAATATAATATGGGTTGTCTCATTTATAAAAGATCATCTCATTATTCCTTCATGATGTAGACATAAAAAAATTATTTTCAAAGCATTGTAAACTCAATAGGAGTGTCCACTTCAGGCCCGTAGACCTTTTGGAACTTTGCCTCCGATGGTCAAGGTTTTGGACCTTAAGCATTTTTTCTTATGTTTAAAGGCCACATGTTCGGCCTCTTGTAATATCTTCTTAGTGAACGAGTGTAGATGACATCTCTCCCTTTTAGAGATAAGCTACCACCATTCTAAGCTAGTGTTTGTTCTAAAATATTTTGTTATTTAATAAAGAGTTAGGTCCTTACTATATTATTGTGCTCTCTACTACATTTATGTGTGTATCTCATTTTGTTCTCAATATAATCTAGATCATTCGAGGTGTCCAAAAAAGGTAGGAAATATGGTCGAAGCAACTCTGCATTAAATACTGGCTACAAGCCAACGAAAGGAGGAATACTCAATTCGAAAGAATTGTAACTGGTACCCTTTGTAATGGTGTATGGCCCATATTAGAGTGGTAAGAGCTTCTTGTGGGGACCTACGAGGAACTCTTTCTCAAAATGCAAGCACACCTTATCACCAACCTGAAACTTGTGCGGAACTCGATGTTGGTCATGTCGTTGCTTATACTTGGCATTGGCCTTCTCCAATATATCATGAACCTATTGTTGGAGGTGTTAGATCCATTCAACAAATTTGGCTGCTCTATCTGCCTTGGTTTGAGCATGGGAGGACTCTGTTGGGGGAGATGGAATAGGTATAGCTACATTAATGGGGGCCAATAGTTGGAACCCCAAGCACACCTGAAAAAGGGTTGTGGCCAGTGGAGCTATGGAGGGCTTTGTTATAGCTATGTTGAACATATCTAAGGCTCCCATCCCATGTATGTGGATGCTTGGAGTTGTACATGCGTAGGATATGCACAATCATTATGTTAATCACTTTCATTTGTCAATCTGGCTAGGGATGAAAGGCAATCGATTTGGTCAACTTGGGGTCCATCAGAGACCATAGACTGGACCAGAAAGTACTGAGGAACCTATTGTCCCTATTTGAAATAATGGTCAGTGGTAGCCCAAAATGAACACAAACCTACTCAAATAAAATCCTAGCAATGGCCTCGACTATGATACTCTTTTTACATGGTGTCAAAATGGTCATCTTAGGGAATTGATCGACAACCACAAAAACACAATCTTGACCATGTTTGGTGGAGGTAAAAGCTGACATGCAATCCATGGAGTCATACTCCCAAGGCTTCTTTGGGNCCTGAAAAAGGGTTGTGGCCAGTGGAGCTATGGAGGGCTTTGTTATAGCTATGTTGAACATATCTAAGGCTCCCATCCCATGTATGTGGATGCTTGGAGTTGTACATGCGTAGGATATGCACAATCATTATGTTAATCACTTTCATTTGTCAATCTGGCTAGGGATGAAAGGCAATCGATTTGGTCAACTTGGGGTCCATCAGAGACCATAGACTGGACCAGAAAGTACTGAGGAACCTATTGTCCCTATTTGAAATAATGGTCAGTGGTAGCCCAAAATGAACACAAACCTACTCAAATAAAATCCTAGCAATGGCCTCGACTATGATACTCTTTTTACATGGTGTCAAAATGGTCATCTTAGGGAATTGATCGACAACCACAAAAACACAATCTTGACCATGTTTGGTGGAGGTAAAAGCTGACATGCAATCCATGGAGTCATACTCCCAAGGCTTCTTTGGGGTAGGTAGAGGAGTGTACAACCCCTGCATCTTGATGGACAACTTAACAATGTCACGAGCGGTGCACAACCTGATATACTGGCTAATAGAAATGATTCTAAAGTATTGATATTGTCTTCTCAACAACGAAGTGCCCAAACACCCAATTGTAATGTGCCTCCCAAATTAGCTTTGCATGCTCGTTTGAAGGAACACAAAGATGGCCTAGATAAAAAAAGAGCACATCTTGGAGGTGCAAGTCTGAAACTTTCTTGTTGGAACTCAGTTTCTGATAAGTAGCAGTAAAGTCAAAGTCATTGTGGTATAATTGTGGACACTTGGAGGTCTCGTACCCATAGGAGTTAATAATTGTGGTCAGTGCCACAACTGGGGGCCAACTGAGGCAGTTTGCAATACAATTGGTGTTTCCCTTCTTATACTTAATATTCAAGTGGAATTGTTGCATGTATGTGGACCATTTTTTATGGTCATCATTCTATAGCTTTCCTTGTCTCTGCATGAATTGTAGAGGCTTGTGATTAGTGTGGATGATCATTTCCTTGCCCATAATAGAATGCTTCCACTTTCGACATGCATGCATAATGGAGTACATCTCCTTGTCAAAAGTGGGATATCTACGAACAACATCAGATAGTGTTTCACTATGATAGGCTACCGTATGTCCCTGTTAGGTGAGGACGACATCGATAACATAGTAAGTGGCATCTGCCTCAATCTCAAATGGTTGTTGCAGGTCTGGTAATGTGAGGATTGGTGTGGAACAGAGGTAGTGTCTCGTATACTGGAATGCTTTCTACTGTGATTTAGACCATGTAAAATTGGCTTCAGTTCCTTTTATCATATTAATCAGTAAGTGTGGACACAAACAAATCTCCCTAGATCCCACAGGAAACTAGAACAAAACATAACAAAATACACACTTCGCCTTAAACTTCATTATCATATGAACTAGTTTAATGAGATACAAATGACATACCTTTTAAATGACGCTTGATCCTTGCTGGTGTCGTCCTTGTAGCTCTTTCCTTGGGTTTGCAAAATAGTAAGCATGTCCAAGAATCACAAACCAACAAAGAGGGAAAACAAAGATATATGTATTCTAATGAAGTCTATGTATATGATCAAAGAATTATATAAGAGAAGACAAGATGATTTTATAGGGAAGAAATGCATTATTGTATTAAGTGAATAGAAAGTGGAGAATACAACCCATGCCTTGATGTTGCAAGGTCCCCTTTCGATGGCTCTTTGCTTCAACACACACACCTTTGCTCCAATGCCTTTAATGAAGAAGATCCACAATCTGACTTGAAGAACTAATGCAAAGCTCTCAAGCATAATCTGAAGTGGAACTCTCCATACAAATCTTAGCCTATTCAACCTTAGCCTTTTCCACGAGAGATCCCTCCTTATATAATGTGAAAGAGAGATGGATGAGAAGATTAGGATGATCCCACCAAATCAGAGAAGCAAGTAAGATCCAAACCGATCGGAGGCCACCTCATCTTCTAGAAGATCCCCTTCTAGAACACTCGTGAAATTTGACTTTTCTTATGCTTTAAGCATCATCGCACCCTATGCACAAGCAACCCACGACGACGTCGTAGTCCAGGTTCAGGGCAGAGTGCCATGATCAGGCATCGTCGCACCCCATGTATATAGCAGAGTGCAACGACTTTCCTTGACATGGTTTTTGAAGGAGGAAAGCAAATCAATTTTCCCATGGAGAAAGTCCTCTTTTAATATTTCTAGGGAACATTAACACATGTTGTCAGGTGATCACTGGGCTGACCAAAATAATGTGTAACAGAATGCCCCCCAAAGTTTGAAGCTGGAACTCATGACATTTGAAATACTTTGTAGAATGTGTGTGTCGAAAACAAGGAGGGCATCGATCAGGAACCTGCAAACAAACAAGCATCTGCATAATATCATACCAATTATGAGGTAGGCATTCCCATGCTCAGGCTACAAGTGACTCTAATCATAAGCGTCAAGTGAGTCATGGCCACTAAACATACATTGTGGATCCATGTCACCATGATTCGACATAGCCACCAGGAATACACTGTGGATCTATGCTCTAAAAGAATTCAAATTCAGAAATAGCCACGAGACATGCACAATGGATCTATGTGTCAATACTAATTCATGAATACTCCATCGCAACCTGGATCAAACTGATAAGATCCAGGGTCTTCATTGCCATCATCTAAGTACGAATCTAGCCATGTGATTATAGGTGTTGAAGTTGAACATGGTAGAAACCACTTGATTATCGGTCATTAATGAAAACCATTAACAAGTGCGAGGGAAATCACCATTGATGTCAATGATTCCCAAGGTACCTTAGTACAATCCAATGAATGTGACTGAATGGGTTGAAATCGAACACTCGATGGAATCTTCCAATCAGGGATCGATGATGTGAACCCACTGTTGAAAGCGAAGAAACCTGCCATTGAGGCATGCAGGCTCTAAGGTACTAAATGATTTCTAAGTCTTGTTCTCGGATAATGAGTTGAAGTCGACAGGAAAATACTCGTCACAGGAGGGCCTTGATGTATCCCCCATCAATGACACAAAATATATAACATATTTGAGGAAGATCAGAGTATAAAGTGATTCGGAACTGACACAGGGAAGGCTGACATGGTAGAAAAATTATAACTGCAGATGGCTGACTCGATAGAAGGCTCATTTAGGTTGGACTTCTCTTGAACATATGAATGACATGACAATGGTCTTGGAAGCATTGACTCAAGGAGGACCCAACATATGAACTTGTGGATGGTCAAACGAGAGACAAATGGATTTGTCAACCCAGATACAATGATGAAGGGGGGTGTCATGTTCAAGAATGACTATTACTGCCACTAACACAAATACAGAGACACATATGATTGTAGATGTAAGCTCATTCTTCGGACGAGTCCCTCGGAGTATGTTTAACGAACCCTAAGAAGGAGTGATTTGATCCCATATGGGTCTTTTGATGTTTGTTTAATGAGTCCAAGGAAAGAAAACTTAGGGATTTTTCAATTTTAGAGAGTCTGAAAAATACTTAAAGAGAACTCCATTAGGTCCTTTTTAGTAAATTAATCTGAAGAGACCGAAAAAGTTATAACCTACCACTCAACATGTGTTTTCTTCAAATACTTTTACGAGCGTGAAAAGAACAAGGTCGCTCGACCATCTTTTCATGTTTAGGGAGCTTGAAAAGAGCTTAAAGGATACTCCATAGGTTTCGCTTTTCATGTCTCCATTACGAGTTCGAAAAAACAACAAAAGACTACTAGATTACATTCTCATGGTTTTACTAGCGTGAGAAAGAATTAAGACTTGCTCGGAGTTTTTCTTGAAAAACCCTAAAAGATCTGTACATGCGACAAATATAAAAATAAACCAAAAAAGCGGACCCTTGTTCCAACGTCTCATCTCTAGACTTTTTCAATCTGCAAAAATTAATCACTTGTAAAGTTGTTAAGACTTTGGGGCTTGGATAAAGCATCAAAATAATATAATATACAAATGAAAAGTGATAAAAGTCAATAAAATAGGTAAAAAACCTCATTTCACCATTTCATTTGTAACTTTACCCAAATATTGCTCCAAAGCCCTTTTTCACCTCGATTTTCAACTATTGATTGCAGAGTGCACAGTGGATCATTTCAGGAATTGTCTCCGCCAAAGAGGTAATCTCCTTCTCCTTCATCTTTTCATGGTTTTAAAATTGTTTTTCATTGGTTAAAAATGTGTTTTTGGGTCAATTTTTAGGGGTTACCCGCGTGTTGAGGTCGTCGCAGGAGCCCTATATCGGGAACTGCGAGGATCTAGGATCGTCGCAGGTGACCCTATAGGTAGGGTGTGGCGATGCTGCACTATGCGAATGTGCAGGCCTGCGATGTTTGCTGCTAAAAACTTAAAAAAGATGAACCCAACTAGAAAAAACCCCCAGGAAATAAATTTATGTGTCTAATCTCATCTTATGGTTCCTTGGCAGGCTTCCCTCGGTTAAGATGTTGGAGTGGCATGAAGAAGAGCACGAAGAAGAAGATTTCTTCATCGGGAATGACATGGGAATATTTATGGCCTTCAGGCAGTGTGGGTTACTAAAATTCTTCAAGATTCAGGGCATGAGAGCCCAGTTGAGACTACTGGAGTACTTTATCACATGTGGGATGTGAATGAGCAAGCATTTCACATGGGTGCCCACACACTCACCATAGATATCGAGGATATCTATTTCCTGACAGGAATATCTCACCATGGTTCATGGGTGACACTTACAGGTAGCAGAGGTGGTAGTGAGCCCATGGACTTCTACGTCCGCCATCATTGCGTGCCTGGTACTGAGAAACATATCGACAAAGTAGTTATCAAGGATGTCTGAGATTTGACTTTGCGGACTATCCTGTATACCATCACTCACATGGCAGGGAGTGCAACTCCTCATATGTCTCTGCAGAGTCATTTTTAGTATGCCATAGAATGTATGGAGCCTAGAGTCTTCAACTAGTGTGAAGGGGTCCTAAAAAGCATGAAGAAACAACTTACCAAGTGCCACAATGGTGGGTTGAAACAATTTGGATATGGGTCTATTTTGGTATCCTTCTTCCTAGAGAGGGTCCCTATCCTACGCCTACAGGTGGAGTGAGGCATACCCGCTCCACAGGATCCAAGGATGAAGAGGTGGGTATATCTCATGGCCTGACATGGAGGTGTTTCCATCGTCAAATATGACGATGTCTTCTTCCAGTGGCTGAGGACTCAACTGCTCATGGTTGGAGATTATGCGTATGTCGAGGTAGACTTCTGTGGAGATCTAGATTTGGCTCTTCCAGACGGGTCCCAATGGGGGGACATAGGTAAGAAGGAAATTTAGTTTATATAATGTTTTTGTTATTTTAATGATATAACATGTTTTTTGTGTTATTTATCCGATGACTTAATCAAATTCTCTCATCAATGCAGATGTGGGACCTTATCGACCATCGGGATCATCTCCCATCCAGAGGCACGAAGAGAGAGGTGTTATAGCAGGAGTGGCTATCGCAGACCTCGAGGCCGTAGAACAAAACTTGGAGGGACTGACCATGCATGTCCCTGACACTACTGTGGATGAGCTCCCGAGGCATTACCAATGCCACACAATGGGCGTATCTGCCTTCATCGGTCGACTACTCCGTAGAGTAGCATGGGCAGTCACTTGTTATAGCGAGCAATATCCTTTATGCTTTTTGTGTATGAAGTCGCGAGCTTCACATTTTTGATATTTTGGTCTTCGGACAAAAACACTTTTTGTAAAATTTAATCGTTATGAATATAAGGCTCCTACTGGCTTACCTGTTTTATGTACAAAGCGTGATTGGATTTTATAAATGTCTCAAATGTCTGTCTAACACATAATTAGCCAATGCATTTGTTAATGTATTTAGACATCTAGGAATTTGTTGATATTCAATGTAATCAAAATGATGTTCCAAGAGGCAAATTCGTAAATATACCCTTAACAAAGTAGGACTCTAGATGGAATAAACGTTACTCAATTGTAGTACTACTAACCGTGAATCAATTCGTACAATAAGATGACGGATTCCAAGTGAAATAACGTCAGTCAACAACTCGATAATTGCACTGTACTCCGCTATATTGTTAGTTGCACGACCAAGGCAAACATCACGTAGATTGATTAATTCATCTGTAGGTGTATCGATTGCCCAAGCAACAGATGCTAAGTTTAGAGTACTACGACTAGCGCCATCAACGAAGCCAACGTAGGGTAGTGAAGACATCGACATATGGAAACCAAGCACAATGCAAGGTAAGTAGTCGAAAGGTGGAACCAAAAATGAAAAAGCACAGAAGAGTATGATACACTAAAAATACACAACACTTATGCAAAAATGATTTAAGCATAGTACTTCTTCAAGTAAAGCCCATTTAAGGGTTCAATCAAAGGGATTCCATCATAATCTACCAACTCATAAACCCCTTTCTCAAACACTCGTTTCACAATATACGGACCTCGCCACATGGGCTCGAATTTACCGGCCCCTAGCAAATCACAATCTTGCTCGTAAAGAAGAACTAGATCGCCCTAAAAAAAAACACGTGGTTTGACATGGTTGTCATATTGGGATTTGACACACTTTTTTTGAGTTTCAATGACTAGGGAAGCATCACGACAGGTTTCATCTAATTGCATTAAATACAAAAGGCGTTCCTCTTCAGCAGAGGTGTTAGGGAGAAGTTCGATGATTAGTTTCAAATATGGGATTTCACATTCAATTGACAAAATTGCTTCGATACCATATACTAACTGGAAAGGTGTGAATCCCATGGCAGACTTAACGAATGTCCGATAGGCCCATAATGTTGAGAACAACATCGTGTGCCAATTTGACTTATGAATTCCTACCATTCGTCGAAGCATAATAGTGAGAACTTTGTTAATTGCTTCAACCTGGCCATTGGCCTGTGGATAATAGGGGGTTGAGTTTTCATGTCAAAGACCCAACTTCTCAGTAAGTTCAGACATCGTGAAATTACATAAATGACTACTGTGATCAATAACAATGGCTTGAGGGACACCAAATCTAGTAATGATATGATTGAATATGAACAACGTTGCAGTTCTCCTAATATTATCAAATGTAGGCATCGCCTCGGCCCATTTAGTGAAATAATCCACAGCCACAATAATGTATCCATGCCCCCCGGTCGAGTGAGGGTTACATGTCATGAAGTCAATGCCCCATTTAGAAAATGGACGAACATAATCTATAGGGTGAAGAGGAGCAGGGTGAGATCAGATCTTATTGTTGTAGGTTTGACAAGCGTGGCATTTTTGGACGGCAGTGGCATACCCAGACATATGACTTCCACATGCTCCAGAGTGACAGTCATTCAAATCTTTCTCAACTTCATTGTAGGTGAGACATCGTCGAAATATGGAATCAATACCACGACGGTAAAGGGTATACCAAGGATAATGTATTGATAGGCTTGATACCGAATCCGATGATGATCTGTACTAGAAAGATCGAGCCAGAAAGTTTGGGTCTGAAGATAGATGATAATATCTCCGTACCATATGTCGTCAAAACTGATCAGAAAGAGGGATTCGTCAGGTAAGGAATCCTCTGCCACAGTTTCTGTCTCAGTAGAGGGAAGGTCACATATCAATTCAGCAAAAACTAAAGACTTATTTGATTTGGCGCGTTTAAACTCCAAATCCAACTCCTGGAGAATAACTATCCATTTAGATTACTTACCCCCCAACAATTGTCGAGTAAGGATATGTTGCATGGGGTTGCAGTCGGAAATGACCGTGGTTCTGCGTAATAAGATGTAGTGACAAAAACGTTGAACAAACTGAACAGCTGCCAAGGCCAGTTTCTCCACATGTAAATCTTTGGTTTCGGTAGTCGTGAGACTCCGACTCAAATAGTATATAACATGTTCATCGTGTCAATCATCCTCCTGGACCAAAACCATAGCATTGGTAGAGTTCGAAGCAGCTAAGTACAAGAAATAATCTCGACTATAATTAGGTGGAAACAACACTGGTGTACGGGTTAAGGCGAGTTTTAAAGCTTCAAAAGATTTGTTTGTAGTGTCGTCCCATACAAAATCGTAACCTTTCTTGAGAATTCGAGTAAATCCTTTCGTTAATTCAGCGTAATTGGGAACGAATCAACATAAAATGTTTTCCTTCCCTTGCAAACTTTGAGTTGGCGTAACATGGAAGGAGGAGGTAGATTAAGAATAGCTTCAACCTTCAAGGGGTCTACCTGAATCCCATGTATAGTCACGATAAAACCAAGAAGTCCTCCAGATTCCACACAAAAACCACATTTGTGTGGATTCAAACGTATGCGGTAATAAGGACAATGTAGGGAAATGGCCCGTAAATGTGCCAGGTGATCTTGACGACGCATGGAATGCGTAGGTAGATCGTCTAGATAAGGTTGTACAATGTGCTTAATGTCATGAAAAGCGTAAGACATAGCGCGCTGAAAATTCGCCCCAGCATTTTTGAGACCAAAAGGAAGTTTCTGGTATGCGAAAGTTCCCCAAGGGCAAATAAAAGCAGTCTTATGTTGATCCGCGAGTAAAATATTGATTTGATTATAGCCAGTGAAACCGTCCATTAAGGAGAATATTTCACTCCCGGCACAGTCGTCAACAATCTGGTCAACATAAGGGGTTGGATAATTGTCCTTGGGACAAACTTTGTTTATATCCCTATAATCTACACAAATGCAGATCGTGCCTTGTTTCTTGTTAACCAGAACAAGATTGGATACCCAATCAGTCAAAGCCACAAGATAGACAAAGGCAATTATAAGAAGTTTTTCAACTTCAATCTTAATAGCAATGGCTTTACGTGGATGTACTGGGTGAAGTCTTTGCCGAACGGGTTTAGCGTTCAGGTAAGTCTTAATCTCATGCACAACAATATCATGATCAATACCAGGCATTTCTTCATAACTCCAAGCAAAAACGTCACAAAATTCTTGGAAAAAGGCTTTATAAATGCAGACCTCATCAATAGAACATGAGGCACCGATATGAACATTTTCCATGACCCCGGGTTTAATCGATATGTCAAGGAGAATAGTAGGTGAAATGTTCCTCAGTTTCCCTTCATACAAAACATCGTGTGTTGACTCAGGAACAAAAGAAATAACAACAACGATAGACAGAGTCGAAATCCGTTGGTAACTCTCTATGGTCTCACGTTATAGGAAGAGAATAGAACGATGATGCCGATCGTCCCATGGAGTATCTTCCATAGACATGACCGACATGGTCATCTCATCAGTAGGAAAGATCACATGGAACAGATCAGGAGATGTATCACAGAGAAAAGGAGGAGAAGGAGTTGTCGATTGAATAGATTGACAAGCTGATTCCACCAAACTTAAAGGCATTTTGTCGCTGTAACGAAGATAATCGACAGAGCTAGGTACTATCCATGGGTCATAAGACTCAGGGGTTTCATGAACAAATGTTGAGATCATGTTAATCGAGGTGACAAAAGGAGGAGGAATATTGGGTGGTGGAATAGAAAAAGTACCCATCAAGGTTGAATCTTTTAAAAGACCCACGTCAACATTCTCATAACAAAGAGGTGTTTTTGAAATGAAAGGTACGTTGCCAGTACGTGAATCATAATTAAAGAAGGCTAGTTGATCAACATTAATGACCTTTCCTTGGTGTGGAAAACGTAACACATGAAAAAGAGTAGAGACAACTGCATGCATGCAGTCGATCCAGATATGACCAAGTAGAAGGTTGTAATCAAGAGGTGCATCAAAGACCTCAACCTCGACATTAACCACTTTACCTTCTAACGTAATAGACAACGAAGGAAGAACATCGTAAGGTTTAAACCCTGTACCATTAAAATATTTAAGAGTATTGTGTGACTAGGTAAGGGCAGGAGAGCCAATAGCTTTCCAATAAGTGACGAACATAACGCAAGTCAAGGCTCCTTCGTCAATAACGGTTCGACATATATTCTTATTTTCCACAACAACTTGGATCTGAAACGCTAATTGAGGAGGAAGCCTTGGAATATGATCTTCCAAGTCAAAGATTATCAAATTGGTATCGGTAGGATCGATTCCACCAATAGCCTTTAACAACGCCTTCCATTGAGTAGGACAACTTTGAAGGACTTTGAGATCCGACATCGCAGAGGGTGATTGTGCAAGGTCTTCTACAATACTGTAGTTTTGGGCAACACGTGTGTGAGGATTAAATGAAGACTTTCGAACAACGCCCTTGGGAGGAGGACAAAGTATTGTATCTATGCCCAATCATTCGAGATGAAGAGGATCGTTTGGAGGTGAAGTTGGTGGAGGAGGTTGGACCAATGGAGGTGGTAAATTGTCAACTTTCTCCTTCGAAGGAGAATAATCTTTGGCTCTAGTTGCGATTGCAAGTTCGTTCTTCTTGGAGTCACCAATACAGACCGTGATAGAGGGAGAAGGTTGATCATGAATGACCAATTGGGCCTGTTGTTGAGAAGGAAAAGGTTGTGACAAAACGACAGGTGTAGGAGGTTTGTCGGTCCCTTGTAGGAACTTAGTAACCTCAGCACGTCGTGGACAATCTTTCATGTATTGATCGTCACCACAAATAAGGCAAGGATATCGAGGTTTATGCTTATCTTTGTCATGATCAGGCTATGTTTTGGTTTTCTCAGATTATTGATTATTATTTTTGTCCTCCTTATTCTTACCTTTTCCTTTCTTTTTATTTTGATTTTTACCAGTAGGTGTAGATTGAACTGAATTAACTTCAGAAGTTTTACCGGGGGAAGGAGTAGGAGTAGGAGTATTTTGTACATTAGCAGTGGTAGACTTTGGATTGGCATGACTGGATTGTGTAGACTATGTTTCAGCATGGAAGGTGCCAATCACACCATCAACGACATGAGAAGCTACTAGAGGTGTTGGGTTAGGAGTCGTAGATGGATGAGGGGCATCAAGAATCAAGTCGTATAACGTACCTGTTTGCGAATAAACAAGATCTAGATATTGAGCACGACTAATTGCCTGCTCTTCAGTGATGACACCACCCATGGTAACATCATGGGAAATAGGCCCAATGAGTGTTTTGGTAAAGCACTCAACCAACAATTGATCAGGAAGGGGAACTTTGATTAAGCGTCTCCTCCTCCTCCACTCATGAATATGATAAAAAATATGAGTGGAAGAGGATTGTTTAAATGAACTCAAAATTCAGTTCCTGTCTCATATCGAATTGGAAATTCATAATGTGTTAAGAAAGCCATGGCTAGGGTATAAAAGTCATTAAAGAATCCTCGTGGCAACTCAATATACCATTTGGCTGCTGAACTCATGAGAGTTCATTGGAAAAGTCATAATCTTATAGACTCATCCATAAATGAGTCGGACGAACACCAAAGATGGAAAGTCATGACGTGATTATTTGGGTATTCTCCTGATCGACCGTCAAAATTAGGAATTTCAAATGGTAATTTGGCCGGTATGACGGGCCAATAAGGAGAATGTAAAATAGGATCATTCAAAATACTAGATAAATCCGGTAAATCCAAAGTAGCAAGAAATGGAAATTGTTTGTTCACTTGAGGAAACTGGTAGTTTTGAGGAGGTAGTCCCGTAGGTATACCGGTAGGACCATAAGCAGTCTGTAGATAGTTAGATAGTCCTGAAAATTTTGGTTGTGGAGGATTTTGATTATGTAAGCTCCCTTGGAAAGGAGCATTATACTGAAAATTTTGACCCCAAGTAGGATTCATAGAACCTAGATACGGTTGCCCAAGATTAGGGGGTACAAAAGATTTAACTTGAGGATGTTTCCCCCCATATGGTTGTTGATTCCCTTGGAAAGGAAGATTCTAAGGTTGAGATTGTAACGCAAGTATACTTTTCCCATAAACTGGTCTATGGCCTCCAAGTTGAGGTTGCCCCCCAACTTGAGATTGACCTCCAATAGGAATCTGAAAACCAGAAGCGACAAAATGACCAGTGCCTGCAACTGGGTTAGCGCTACTAGGGCTAGGACGATTAGATCCTCTAGGTGAAGGTGGAGGAGGAATGTAAGGCCCTCCAGAGAGAACCTGGGTAGGTGCAGGAACAAAATGACTAGCAACATTATACCCAGGAGGAACGAAAAGATTAGACCCTCCGGATGGATTCTGGGCAGGAATAACAATGGAAGTATTCAAAGCATTATACCCAGGGGGTAGTGATGGATTTGATATAAGAAGAAGTGGTGTTCCAATAGGAGCTTGAGTGATGACCACATTTCCAGCAGAAACAGTCGTAGTTTGGGGGACCATGGAAGACCTAGCAGTCTGGAGAGGGATAATTGAGTGAGAACCAACCAACAATTGGTCTGAAACTGTGACGACATTATTGGTTGTGCGAGTAAAATGATCTAAAAGTACTATATAAGTAGTAGACGTCACATGCGTTTGTGATGCCATAGGTTGATTAGGACTCATTCCTAGTTTATCAAAAATATTGTGTCCCGAAGAAGTTCTCCAAAAAGAACGGACAGGGACAGAGCTAGGATTAAAAATTCTAGCAGTGTGAACCAGGGCTATAAACAACTCACTTTGAAAAAGTGGATCATCTACACTAGACTCTGCGTTAATTCTAGTAGGTACTTCAATATACTCATCAACAACAAGTTCTCCCGATGAATTTATCCGGAGAAAACGTGGATCTTGTGCAACACTTTATAACGGATTTACGAGAAGTATTGATTCCTCTAAAGGAGTTGAACTTCCAATCTCATAGGCTACTTTGTTATTGACTACTCCTTCAGGAGAGTCCTCTGGTGAGTTAGGAAGAAAAGGGATGTAATCTTCCAGATCTTCCGGAGGTAGCCCCTGCATCCTACATGAATGACGAGGGCCGATGTTGGCCCAACCAAATAAAGAACGAAACAAATCTATGGCCAACCAGAGAAACAAACAACACTCACTAATAAAATCTACAAATCAAACCAAGCAAACAAACCTTCTTATTTTGAAGTCAGCAGTTGGTGATGAAATCCAACGTCGTGAAATCAAGACAAGAAGGGGATGGGATCAAGCAAGTGGAAAAGTTACGTTGACAACCTGCTTAATGGACTTACACCTTGGTGCAAGCTCCCACACATAATCATGGGTATACCCTCCAAGGAGCCCGAGTGAGTTTGGCCAACGTTGATTCCAGGTACCGTGAAGACTTGCCCCTCCACAATCAGCTTGTGTAAATACCCTAAAGAGATAGGCTACAAAGGTTACCAATTACAACAATGATACCTGGGGAAACAATCAACAATCCGATCCACATGCAAAGGCAGGGTATCTAGCCCGAAATCAACTCGAGAAGGTCCCCATAGGATTTTCTTCTCAAGTGACTCCCAATAATATGCGCAATATCTACACCAAGACTGACAAAGTAGGGTGAGTAACTCTGCCAGTCCCAATGCAACCTCATGATTGACCCTTGTGTTAGAAGGGCTTTCCAAGACAAAATGCAGCAAGTGGATTTGAACTCTACCTATCACAAGATACTATTGTGTTTTTTGATGCTTTGGAGAGTGTGCCTTACAACCTATTCCAAATCTCTATCCTAGCTAATGTTGGTGAAGAGAATTTCTAGAAAATAAAAGTTGCTTATAAGTTTTAAAATTGCGCTATATTTTAAAGGCTATTGTTTACTCAAAAGGGAGACGGAAATGACACTGATGACATATGTGACCTTGACCCAATAAAATGTGAGAAGAGATGAATATGCAATCTTTCAATTCGATGAACTCTAATTACAGTAGGGATAAGGTATTTCTTTTTGAAATACAAAAGCTACGAAACATAATTTCTCAATTTCGAATGAACAAAATCCCAAATAATCATAAGCTACAAAATTTTCCAATTTTCTCTTTTGACAAATATTTTGAATGCAACAATTTTCTTGTAAAACATCCCTAAAAGAAGAATGACTTCATTTCTTTCTTTCCCAAAATAGATTAGAGACGTAATGAAGAAAATAAAGCGTAATCCAAGAAAATTAACACACTCTCAACACAATTCCCAAATCAAACCCATACCATACACACAAATGAAAATGATAGGAAAACCTTTTGTCAAATGAAAACAAAAATGTCTCTCAATTAATAAATAATTTGAAAAGTAAAAACAATCCAAAACTTCAAATAAATCAAGGATTCTTTGTCAAACAAGCACTCAGGACCGAGATCTAGAGATTATACCCTTGTGACAAGAATCCAAAGAAAAACTTGCAAAATTTACAAAGAAAAACTTTCAACTTTCGAAAATCAATCAAATGCAAGCTTCAAATTTATAAATCAATCAATCACTAGTATCAAAAGTTCATGCCAGGCAATTGAGAAAAATTGGGTGGAAAAAAGAAAAATTGGCTCTCTCCAACAATTCCTACAGGAATCGTCGTGGGTTTTAGTGGAGCACAGTGCGCCGATCTAGGGTCGTCGCATGATGCTAATAGTACAGTGCGACGTCGTCGCACTAGTCTACATCAGTAGAGTGTGACGTCAAAGGATCATCGTGGTCTGTCTATATAGTACAGTGCGACGATCTCTGTAACTAAAGGAAAATGGAAAGAAAGCCAAAAAATCTTACTGAAGTTTCAGACCCAGGGAGTCTAGATAGATCACCCACAGACTCAGAGAATGAAATTGAACAAAAGAAGGTAGGCTAAAAGCAAATAAGAGGCAAAAAAACAAAAGAAAGTTGTATCCCCAGTATGGTCGCCAATTTTTTTATCGGATTAATCGGTAAGTGCAGACACAAACAAATCTCCCTAGATCCCACAGGAAACTAGAACAAAATAGAACAGAATACACACTTCGCCTTAAACTTCATTATCATATGAACTAGTCTATTGAGGTACAAGTGACATACCTTTTAAACAATGCTTGATCCTCGCTAGTGTCATCCTTGTAGCTCCTTCCTTGGGTTTGTAGAATAGTAAGCATGTCCAAGAATCACAAACCAACAAAGAGGGAAAACAAAGATATATGTATTCTAATGAAGTCTATGTATATGATCAAGGAATTATATAATAGAAGACAAGATGCTTTTATAGGGAAGAAATGCATTACTGTATTAAGTGAATAGAAAGTGGAGAATACAACCCATGCCTTGATGTTGCAAGATCCCCTTTCGATGGCTCTTTGCTTCAACACACACACCTTTGATCCAATGCCTTGAATGAAGAAGATCCACAATCTGACTTGAGAACTAAAACAAAGCTCTCAAGCATAATCTGAAGTAGAACTCTCCATACAAATCTTAGCCTATTCAACCTTAGCCTTTTCCATGAGAGATCTCTCCTTATATAGTGTGAAAGAGAGATGGACGAGGAGATTAGGATGATCCCACCAAATCAGAGAAGCAAGTAAGATCCAAACCGATCGGAGGCCACCTCATCTTCTAGAAAATTCATGAAATTTGACTTTTCTTATGCTTTAAGCATCATCACACCCTATTCACAAGTAGGCTGTGATGACGTCGCAGTCCAGGTTCAAGGCAGAGTGCGAAGATCAGACATCCTCGCACCCCATGTATATATCAGGGTGCGACGACTTTCCTTGACATGGTTTTTGAAGGAGGAAAGCAAATCACTTTTCCCATGGAGAAAGTCCTCTTTTAATATTTTCAGGGAACATTAGCACATGTTGTCAGGTGATCAATGGGGTGACCAAAATAATGTGTAACAACTCCCCTCTTGGTCACTTGACTTAAGGGACAAGCGATATTAGAGAACCCCAACATTAACCTGTGGTAGAAGTTGGCAAGGCCCAAGAAGTTGAGGAGCTTTGTCAAGGTCATCGGGGTTGGCCAATCACGAATGACTTGTATCTTGGTTGGGTCCACATGCAGCCCATGTTCATCCATGATGTATCCTAAGTATTGGATTCTTTGCATGTTGAATGAACATTTCTCCATATTGGCGTTAGCCTGTGTTGTCATAGGGTGCTTAGGACCTGTTGAATGTGTTGCAAGTGCTCTGCCTAGTTCTAGTTGAAGATGAGGATGTCATCCAAACATACGACCATAAAAGAGTTTGTGAATGTCTGAAAGATATCATCCATCATCTTCATGAATGTTGCTGGAGCATTAATCAAGCCAAAAGGCATGACCAACCACTCAAAGATGCCTTCTTTATATTTGAAGGTTGTCTTCCATACATTAGTTAGTTCTATAGGAACGTAGGGATAGCTTGACTTCAGGTCAATCTTATTGAAGAACTTGGAACCCTTAAGTTGATCAAGAAGAACGTCAATTCGGGTTATTACGTATTGGTTCTTGATAATGATTTTGTTCATGGCTCTGTAATCGATATAGAGTTGCCATGTCCCATCCTTCTTCTACACCAACATAATTGGTCTCCCACAAGGTGAGGGGCTTGATCGAATGTTGCCCTTTTGGATGACCTCATGAATTTGAAATTTTATTTCCTCATTCTCTAGAAGGGAATATCTATGTATTGGATCATTGGGTAAGGGGGAACCAAGTATCAAATCAATGGGATGTTTGACCCGACAATGCAAAGGCACCCCTACAAGTGAAGTGAACAGGTCTCTGTAGTCCTCTATAATCTTGTTCACCTACTTTTGTAGTGTGGAGAGACCTTATCCTAAAGCTATGGTGGTCGTAGCGACCTTTTGTTCACCTTCAAATTGAACCCTGAAGAGGAAAAACTTCAGAGTCTGAGAAATTACCTTTTGGTATTGTTTTGCCGAGATCAATGAAATAACAATAATCAAAACTACTTCTGGTACCCTATAGGCCTGACCTCCCAAAGTAATAATGACACTATGGGGTCGAGACTCGTAAATAACATGATGTTTCCACATATAAGGTTGTCCTAAAATAACCTCACAAAATTCGAGTGGGGAAACATCACATAATACCTCATCTTTGAAGGGCTTGATGTCGTAGGACAAGTGGCATTGCTAGTTGATGTGAAGGT
>SNQJ01S0155538.1:22438-35922 GCA_010110895.2 Picea sitchensis | reverse complement strand
TGTGATGACTGTTACGTCATGTAATGCTTTAGATACCGCCCGTTGACAGGGGCACTGAGGAATTCTCTGTCTATATTTTCCAGAAGGAAAGAATTTTTCCCTTCTGGAGGCGAGACCCTGAATGGTCCATACCAGAGGTGGTCAAATTTACCATGCTTCGCGGCTTCCTCTTTTCTGGAATCCCATCTTAGCACTAAATCACCTGGAAGGAAATCCCTGTCTTTTGCCTTGAGGTCGAATAATGCTTTCATATCACCCTGGTACTTCTGCATCTTTTCATCAACTTCAACTCTATGTTTTTGAACCTCAATCAGCTGATTTATTCTCCTGGTTACATGATTTGGTTCTTCGTTTTGATCCTGCCATAAATTCATCACTGGTAATGCTAGGTTTATAGGTAGAACGACATATGTCCCATAGACCATTTGAAATGGCAAAATGCCGATAGACCTTTTAGTGCTGATGCGGTTTGCCCATAATGCGTATTTTAAGTGCACATGCCAAGAATTTTTATTTTCGTCCAATACTTTCTTGATTATGTTCACCAGGCTCTTGTTGGATGATTCGGCCAATCCGTTCCCCTGGGGGTAATATGTTGTGGAATGGACGAGAACGATGTTATACCTCTGACAGAAACTGATCATAGCCATAGATTTAAAGGCCTGGGAAATGTCGGTAACTATCTTTCGGGGACAACCGAATCTTACCAAGATATTGTCTTCTAAGAAATCGATTACCACTGAGTCTGTTTCCCTTTTGGTTGGAATGGCTTCCACCCACTTGGTAAAATAATCTGTAGTCGTTAATATCCACTTATGTTGAGCACTGGAATGGGGATTAATTTCCCCTATGAAGTCTAGACCCCATTGTTGAAATGGAGCTTTATCTTTGACTGGAACTAGTGGCAGTGCAGGGAGCTTCTGTTTACCAGCGAATATTTGACAAGGGTTGCAGGCACGCACTTTGGCATTGACATCCGAAAAGAGTTTCAGCCAGTAATATCCAGCCCTCAATATTTTTTAGGCTATATCTCTCCATGCGTGATGCCCCCCATAGACTCCCTTATGAAATTCATCTATAACTCGTTGGCTTTCTGATTCTACTAAACAGACTAGCAGGAACCCGAGTGGATCCTTCCAATATAGTTGGCTTTCGGATATACAATGTTTAACTGCATGGATTTTTAAGGTTCTGCATTTAGAAGGTGATAGTTCATCTGGGCATTTTAGGTTCAGTAAGAAAAACACTATGTCTTTGTACCAGCCCGATGATAAGAACTTATCTTCGATCTGGTTTGGACTCAATCCTTCATCTGGTTCATTTAGGTTTGTGTCTTCATCACTTCCCTGTAGGCAATTAATATCAAGAGCCCTGAGATTTGATTCAGCTAAGAGTCTGGCTAGGCATTTCCCTTTTATCAATTTAGTCGGTTTAACTTCCAAATCGAATTCTTGGATTTTAGCAAGCCATCGCCCTCTTTTTCCATCAATGTCTAGCTGTACCAATATCTCTTTCACAGAACTAGTAGGCACGTACGCGATAATTTTTGAATGTAGTACATAAGTTCTGAACTCCTTTAACGCTTTTACCATTGCGTACTCCTGTTTTTCTATTATGTAATACTTCAGTTCTGCGTCTCTAAGGCTCTTGCTAAAAAACACGATCGGTCGCTCGAATCCTTCGTCATCCTTTTGTAGGAGCACCGCGGCGATAGTATGTTTAGAAGCAAACGAGAAGATAATAAAATATTTCAGATAATCTGGGCTTGCTAATACAGGTGCCTCACTTATGACTTTTTTAATATGCGCGAACGATGCTCTGGCCTCAGTTGTCCAATTTATTCTGCTATCCTTCTTCAACATTCCTGTGATCAATTTGACTATCTCAGCGAAATTGGGGATAAACCTTCATAAAAACTTTATTGTTCCTAAGAAAGATTGAATCTCTTTAACATTTCTGGGAATATTTATAGTATTTATTGCTTCAATCCTCTTAGGATCAATCTTGATCCCATCTCCAGATATGATATGGCCTAGAAGCTTACCTTCTCGCATAGCAAAATGTGATTTCTTTGGGTTCAGAGATAGACCAAACCTGCGGCATTTTTCGAAAGTCTGATTTAGATGGATCAAATGTTCCTCATCGGTTTTAGAGAAAATCGTCAAATCATCGAGGTAGATGACTACGAACTTGTCTCTTTCTCCTACGAAAGCGATGTCCATAGCGTGTTGGAATGTAGCCCCTGCATTCATCAAACCAAACGGCATTTTGTCATACATGAATGTACCCCATGGTGTGGTGAAAGCAGTTTTTTCTCTGTCTTGCTTGTTCATGATGATTTGGTTATACCCAGAGAACCCATCTATCATAGACATTCGATTTGTTCCAATTACTTTTTCTAGGACATGGTCCATTTTGGGTAGCGGATAATTATCCTTGAGAGAAGACTTATTCAAGTTTCAGAAATCCACACACAGTCTGATTTCTCCATTTTTCTTCCTGACCGGGACAAGGTTTTCCACCCAGTCCGAGTATCTCAGGGGTACGATTATTTTCACATCTAAAAGCTTCTTAACTTCTTTTTCAATCACGGGTAACAAAATGGGGTTAATTTGCCTAAGCTTTTGCCTAAACGGTTTGACTCCAGGATTCAAATGTATTTTGTGATCAATTGTGGAAGTGTCATAAGTTCTAAGCTCATCATAGGACCAGGCAAAAACATCTTTGTACTGTCTGAGTAGGTCTCTGTACTTGACTTTTACTTTGGGAGGGAGGAACTTGGATATATTTACTACCCTGGATTCTTTTTCAGTTCCTATATCACAGTCCTCCACTTCTTCTGGTTGGGGCTGCAAAGTGGATTTCACAGGTCGTCGTTCTGATCAAAAAGTCTTTCTAAAGGAATTAAGCCTTTCGGAATTTGGTTGCTCTTAAGGACCAACAGACGATGATCCGCAATTTTTTCTCGGAAGGTTTCAAGGTCTTCCCCTTCTTGCATGATCCACATTGAGTCATTTTGATTTTCTTGGTCAACATCAGTTTCAGAGAATTCGCCTACTGTTGTAAATAATTTCTTAATTTTTTCGTCATCTTCAAAGACTTGCTAGTGTCGGATATTGTCTGGTATGGAGGGTTTGTATCGGATTTCAATGTGATACTTTAGTTTAAAGGTCGTGGGGGGAGAGAAGGTTGAAGCTGCCTTTGCCAACGCATCGGCATGTAGATTCTTTGTACGAGGGATAAAATGGATATTTACGGATGAGAAAAAAATTTCCATGATATCCCAAGCACAATTTCTATACGCTCTTAATCTGGGATGCTTGGCCAGGTACTGTCATTTCACTTGTTTGACTATTAATTCTACATCACCATATACCTCCAAGTTTCTTATATTTAGCTCTTTGGAAGCCTCTAATCCTAAGATCAATTCTTCATATTCGCATACGTTATTAGTGTAATCTATGTCCCACTACAAACGGTAAGAGAAAGGAACAATGAACTTACCTTCAGGCGCCACTAAAAGCACTCCAGTACCTGCCCCTTCAGAAGATGAAGCACCATCAAAATAAATTTTCCAGACACCAATACTACACAGATCCTTTGTCATGAGGTTTAACTCCTCTTTCTTGGTATCGATTTCCTCTGGAAAACTATCCAGACCATCATCAAAAGACAAGATGCAATTTCCCAGATCTTGGTCTGCAATGTAAATAGGGAAGTTATTTGGGTTTTGAGGGTCGCTGACTGTATATGATAATCTTGTTTCTCTGTACAACCTAGTGAACTGACCACCGAACACAGGGATTGTGGCATAAGTCATGTCTAACTGAAGAGAACCCCCCAACTTGGCTACCCATGACCTTGATAACAGCATGCCATACTTAGGGGTAATATCTGCGATAACCACATCCATCAAGATACTCTTAATTGGGGCATGCGCCAGGGTAACTACCAGATCTTTAATCATCCCCATACATTTAACCTTCCTGGAGTCAAAAGAGTACATATTTCCATAAGTTCTTGTGATCTGGAGACCCAACTTCTCCATTATAATCTTGGGCATAACATTATGGGAAGCTCCAGAGTCTAACATACAATTATGCAATAACTGATCATATACATTCAAAGTGATATAAAAGGGAGCGATGTTGTCTTTGGACCCTTCAAAATGGGGACCAAAAGTGATGTTAGGTCTATCATCTTCCAAGTTTATAACATCAGACTGGATTTCTAGTTCAGAGACACCTATCATTTTGGTAATTTGCTTGCGATAAACGGGGTTTTTCGCTAATTCCACCAAAGGGATTGGTATCTTAATTTTGTTTAACTCATTTTCAAAATTGAAAGCTTCGCTCGCCTTGTCTGTCTCTCTGGTTGAGACTTTCAAATTCTTCCTTTCCGACTTATTTGTCTGGACAACTTTATCATTCATGGTCCTAGTTGCAAATGTAGCTTTATTTACGGGTTCGGTCTGCTGTGTTTGAGCTTCAAATTTTTCCACCTCGGGCTCTTGAGTGCTTACTCTTCTAGTTTTGTTGTTGGGTAATGGGGTCTCATCCGAAGGAGGCTCATAAGCTTGGCCTCTTTGAAGGATTTTCTTGGGTTGAGTCATGGAGGTGGGCTTATTCTTAGATCTTAGGTTGTACTTTGGTTGAAAATCGTCCATCATTATCTCGGTTTCTAGTTGAGATTCACAGAGATCAATGTGATCACCTTCTTCACCTTCATTTGATGATTGTGGCGTGTTTAAAGATTTTTCATAGTCCTCGCGATTCAGATATGGTTGACTACAGTCATCACCAAAGTTCATGACATCATTATCTGAATCTCCGTAGTCTTGAAAATCGTTCGCTCCAATAAAATTTTCAGTTTTTAAAGGAGCTTGTATATTTTGATCCTCATTTTTTATTTGCCTTTGTTGATTAGGAGGGTTTTGATTCCTCTTAAAATCTTTTTTGGGGTAAGAGTCAACCTTAGCCTATTCGAGTTCCATTCTGGATATTTTATTTGATAGTTCTTTGATCACTCTAGCCATATCATCCACCCTATCGTCTGAGGATTTGATGTACCCTGAAGGACCCGCTTGTTCTCTGAATCGCTTGGTCTCTCAGTTTCCAGTCTCTAATATAGCCTTAATTTTACCCGAATCCATCATATTAGATTCTATCTCTACCGCATCGTGCTGCATAAGGTTTAAGGTGGCTCCCCTTTGCTCTCGCAAAAGTAGTGTGAAATCCGGCTCGAAAGCTCTGGTGAAAGTCACTTTGGCCGCGGGTTGAGATGGTTTGACTTCAGCTGGGATTTTATTGTACAGTTTGTTGAATCTCTGAATGAATTCCATGACTGTTTCTGAGTTATTTTTCTTCAAAGACCCAAATTCAGTTAGATAATAGAGATAGTCCTTTCGCTCGCCCCATTGTCTGAGGAAAGCATCTTCCAAAGCGTCATATGACAGGCTAGAAGTTCCGGGTAGGCTCTGAAACCAAGTTCGGACCTGACCTTCAAAAGTTTGGACAAGGAGTCTCGAATATACATCCTCGTGCTCGATACCGAAGATGTCTGCGAATTGGTCGAAAAAATTAATATGTTCGCCCGCAGTCAAATACCCCTCTCCGATGAACTTCGGTAAATTTTTTATGTAATTTTCTAGAAGATCGTGTAGGGGGACGGGAAATACTAATGGAGCGTATCTGGCTGCGACTTTCACGAAAACCCTGGGAGGGGGTGCATTCCCTTGACCTCCACCTCCTCCTAGAGGGACACCTCCACCTCCTCCTAGAGGGACTCCTCTCCCTCCTCCTCCGATAAACCCTCCGCCTCCTCCTATAAACCCTCCACCTCCTCCTCCGGCGGCTACCATTGTTGTTTGTGGAACGTTATAAAGGGGATTTTGGAAAATTAAAAGGGAATCTTTATTTTCTTCTTGAAAAGGAAAGTCTGTTGAGGGGAGATAAGGAACGCGAGGACTCGGTTCCTCGGATTTGCACGAGACGGACTCGGGAAAACCAACAGGTGTGAGAAACGAGTGCATGACACACTCTTCAGAATGTGGTGAAGTCGGGAAATTCAACTGTAGAAGAGATGGTACTTTAAAAGTCGATGAACTTTCAAATGGGCCCTTTCCCTTGTGTGCTAAGGGGATTGTTGGATGAATCTCACTCATAGTTTCGGAGTAGACTGGCGTTGAAACTTTAACGTCAAAACAAGGACTGAGTGAATTTGAGGGTTCGAAAGGACTCTCAGCCTTCAGTGATGGGGTTTCAAGTTTGTAAACTGCAACGGTTGGCTTAAAAGAGCCTCTCGTCTTTAGAATTTTTTCGGGATCGGTAAGGGGCGTAATCTGCTTACCATTCGGGTTTTGTCTGGTATTCCTCCGACTGAATGCAAGTTTATTTCTAAATGGAGTCTCCAAGTGAAAGATAAAAAGCCTTAAAAGGTGTGTACTCTTTGTTCACTATCAAAGGGTAACACTTTAAACGAAAAACAATTTGTCGTTTTCCCAGGGAAAACGATTTCAGAACTTCGGTCCCCGGCAACGGCGACAAAAGGATGTTGTTCATGAGTCTATACTTAAGACTTAAAAGTACAGTGTCAAGGCATCCAAAAGTGTGTGATAGGTGTAGAAGAGAGAAGCGTAAACCTTCGGTAAAGGAAACTAGGGAAGATTCCTACATTGGCCTCGTCTAGCTTCCAACTGTTCCTGAATAGTTATGTCTCGTTCAATGGTTGTCCATGATTGTTCAAGTTCGGCCCAGTTAGTTGTCGTTTTGATAATGGTGTCGAAGAGGTTTAAGGCAATGTGTGTTTGATTCAGTAGTCCAGGTCCAACGTTAGGTTGAGTTGGTATAGGAACGGTCATGGGGGAAGAGTAAAGGTATGAAAGACTTTAAGAGAGGTTAAGGGTTGTCTCAGATTGGTCTTATAAAAGAGAACTCACAGTTGCAGAAATAAAATACGGATGCAAATCTAAGGCTCGCTCCCGTAACTGTATTATATTTTAATAAAAGGTGTGAGGTGGGAGAAAAACATTGAGCCGTTTACAGTGTAAGGTTCCTACCAGGGGAAAATCTCACGACATAAACGGGAGAGGAAAATATGTAAGAAAATAACCAATGTAACAAAGAATATATGTAGAATTCCGAAAATGCAGATTGGTCTTACACCCGCTAATAGCTGGTGCAGAGGAAAGACAATAAAAAATTACAGAAAACCCAAATTCATTCGTTATAGTAGTGGTCGTACTAAATTATAACGAAGCACATCAATTATGAATATGAATTCCAATGTAAAAATGAGATACAAGGAAGAAAACTTGTAATAGAGAAGTGACGGAATTGAGAATTTCCAGATCTTCTTGTATTAACTCTCAATGTAAAATCTCTATTACAAATGACTCAAAAAGGTCCAACCTATTTATTTCTTTCTGGGATATATTTATACAATTTTTACAAAGCGGGTAGAATCTCAATAGTCACAAAATTTCGGTTATGACCGAGAAGAGAGCAATCGCTCCATTTCGCCTACTCTGTCTTCACTTGGTGCCAGGTGTTTGTCATCGCGTGGACTCGGTGCAGGCGATACATCTTTCCACTAGCTGGGATATGAGCCGTGATGGTTCTGCTTGACAGTTGGCCTCGACGAAGTAACATTCTCAGGCTAACTGCTGCAACTTGTCCTCCATTTTTGAGTTGATGATGTCGAGGGCACTTAGTTGCATGCTGGGTTTGATCATGTACTTATCAACTTGGAGTATGTCCACCATATTCATCTGAGAGATATCAGTCGAATCTCTTTCTTCCTTATCTTTCAGATCAAGCGAGATCTGTTCCACGTTCATTTGCATCAATGCTTCGGCATTGCCTACACTGTCAATGCCCAGCAGCTCACCGTCTATAGAATTAAAAGCTTCTTCTAGGGAATTGGTTACCTTTTGGGATTGCTCCTTGCCCAAGGCGATGTTGTGCTCCCAATCCTTGAACAGAATATTCCCTCGGGTTTGCTCCAAAATGGTGAACCTGGGAGTACCCACCGAAACCTGGTTGTTCGTGGATATTATCGCCTCCTAGAAGGCGACCCGAGCCACTCCTGCATCCCTTTCTCTGGCCGATAAGTTCTCAGAAACCTGATTTATCAACAGACAGTTTTCCCGGATCGCTCCCACCTGGGCGAGCAAATTTTGTTGTGTCGAATAGATTTTGCTCTGAATCTCAATCACTTGGGATTTAAATATTCTGATGTCTATCATTTTTCTCTTGGCGATATCTACCCGAGCCTGCAGTTGTTCAATCAAACTCCTTTTTTGGCTCGCCTGCGTCCGACCATCCCGGACCACCAACTGTGCTTGCTCAAGCTTAGCTTTGAGCACCTCTATTTCATTTTTGTCGGCCAATCTGGCCTGTTCTATTTCCACGCTCGCCTGACCTTTAGCATTCTCCACGGTTGTGGCCAATCTGGCTTCAAGAGTCTGGATTAGGCGATTCTTTCTTTTAAGTTGGTTCTTTAAAAGTCCGACTGAGAATTGATTCGCTGAGGCATACGCCCCTAGCGTCCCTGCGATTTCCATGGCGAATTGCTCGTTCTTTTTATCTTTTCCATCTGTCATAACTTTATACTTATTGGCAGTCGACTCTCCTTCCTGGTAGAATTCTCTTTTTACTACTTCTTTCCTCTTTTTATCAAAGAAAAACTCATTCGGAGGGAGTTCTTCTACTCTTATGGGCCTCAGCTCCTCATTGAATATCCATCCTTCTTCTATATTTCCCTGTGTCGACTGCAAGTGGGTGACAGATGTGATGAGTGCCCCAATCTGTTTCGCCAATTTTCCTGGGGTGTCAACCGGGTTCTGCTTCTTTGGTGGTTCTGGGGTCTTTATCTCGGTCTCTGTATTCTGTTTCTTTGGTGGGTCCAGAGTCTGTTCCTCTACTTCTGGATTCTTTGTTTGTTCCTCCTTGTCCTGGTGTTTTCCCTGGTCAGGAGTTGCATCTTTGGAACCTTCAGCATCCTTTTGTTTCGTTTCCAAAATACCGGGACCCTCTCCGCGCAGTATAGTGGGGAGATAGCTACGTCGGTGTCCCTGGAATTTCAATACCTCGGCTCTATCCTCGGGCACCAAGGATTGACTCCGGGCTAGAACTTCCTCACAGAACCTCGCTCCTCAGAAAACATCATCCGGGGGTGAATTCTCATGTTCAAATCTTTTTAGCCCACAATTAGCCAAATGATTGCTCACGACCCTTTGTGGATCGTGCTTCTTATATTCAATGGAGACCAAATTCAGGTCTTCCAGGGCTACAGCCTCGGCTTTGGCATGCCCGAAATCTAATAAAGAATAAGAATTCAAACGAATGGGAAAATACGGCCATACCTTCTTTAAATACCCTTTGAGCTCCTTACTTACAACGCCAATTACCGTCTATCGGGCGACCTCGTGACAAGCGAGCTTGTCAGGAATGAACAATGGCAGTGCATACGGGGGAACAGAGGCCCCGAAAACTCTGAGGTATGAAAATTCTGCCTCCACGTACGAGTCCACTATATTTCTCATATTTTTCGCAATGGTGTCCGAGATACGAGGTGGTGGGTGACCAAAAATGGCGATATGCAGGGGCACCGTCACCCAGTTAAAAATTTCATATGTGAACTTTTTTTCTTTGTTTTCCCATAGATTTTCATGGTATACATGTATAGGTTTGTCTTCGACCGGAGTCTAGCCGAAGTTCATTAATGGAAATGGTGTCATAGAATAGATTGCATCCATAATGTATGCAGACATGAAGAACGATGATGCCTTCCCACTCTCCTTCTGCTCCCGATACTCTGTGACCCGATTGGCCAAGCTATGTGAAAGCATCCTTGCCCAATTAAAAGAGCAACCTTCTGCGACCCGAAAAATTAGAAGCACCCACTCTAGGAAAAAATGTGATGTGTCCTCTCTCTCGTATAATCGGCATGTCATCATGGCCACATATTTATACTGCGGTTCCAACGAAGCGATTGAATAAACGCCTTGGTTATTAGCTCTGAACTTCGTGGTGCGCGAAACCCAATCCTTTATCAAACCAGACATGGTTTTATCATACTGTGTGCACTCCTTCTCCTTGAATTTCTCCAGGAACTCAGCACCGTATGTGTATTCGGACGTCGTAGGTAGCTTATACATGGTTTGCAGATGCTCAGGCCTAAAAGTCCCTATATTTACTCCCTGCTCATTCATGATAGTCCTGGTCGGTACGTCCACATGATCCGACGCCCACCGGACCATGTCATATTAAGGAAGAAACTGTGGACGGGCTGCTACTCTCTGCATTCTGGATTGGATGACTATCTTGTACTTGGTATTTAGATCATCTCTTTCGTTGTCGTCGGAGTTGTCTGAATAATCCACCAATTCTGATTGTAGAATGTCTGAAACAAATGACCAGTTGGGGACCGAGTCGACACTTCAGGGCGAAGTATCAGAGACATTGTCTGAGCCTTGTCCTGCAACCTCAACATTCGCCTTTGTTTCTTTCCGTAGAGCCATGGCTGAAGCTTGCATCTTATCTCTTCTGTGATAGAACTGCATATACATACAGAAGTTAGTTCACTCAGAAGTTATGAGCTATGCGTGCTTATGAAAATGCATTTGTTACAATGAATTGCAGCACTTACATATATTCAAAAAACTCGGTACCTTTCAAAAAAAACCTGTCAATTCAAAATTAGAAATAAATTTATGTCGTAAAAATGTGATCTTACACATAGATTTACCCTATTTCCCCATTAATGTCATAAATTTTGGCGGTTTAAAAGTTAGTTGGCGTATGGATTGAAAAGTCTTCCTCGAGAATTGTGCAAGCATGGAAACGCAGGATGTTTCTTGATTCAGCTTAATTAATCCAATCCCGCCAACGTTAATCAATTTCTCGCTATTCATTATATCGTGGATTTTCTTTTAACATTTTGAGTCTCCAACTCCCGAGACCGCGAGGACCGAATTAGGTTTAATTAAAGGTAATCGTGATTTGGGCATAATTAATTTTATAATCATTTTATTCGCCATATCGCAACTCGGAACTTCAAAGATAAGTTTCTGGGAGATTTATATGTCGAGTTGCGAAACCGCGAGACTACGATAACAAGGCCTAATTAAGGGGAGGGTAATCTTGGATCAAGTGATTAATCAATCATGTGATAATTACATCGTGACTTCGTGAGTCGGGGTTTAGACGTCGTAACGTTCAAAAAAGATAGTGCCGAGTGGTGAAGCACCGAGAACAACTTTAACCATGGTTAGCCTTTTTTCCTTTAATCCTTGACCAGGGTTATCCTGAAAGGACCTCGTTTTCTTGGCTCTCGGGGCTGTAAAAATAAAAATTTGGGTTTGGCGAACGCCGAGGCGCGAAACCCCAGCGACGTCTAATCATGAGTTAACAAATTTTACCCTGGTTAATGCCTTGAGTGAAAATTTAAAACGACTTTGCCATTTCGTGACTTGTGACGTGTGAATTCATGAATTATAGTATCCGACCTGCGAGATCCCAAAGTAGAACAAAAAGATGGAACATTCTTACAAAAAGTGGGACTGTTTCGAGAGAAAAAAAATCATCGTTGCTTGCGTGATCAAGCATTCAGAGATCATTGATATCTCGGAGGGAAAAAGAAACCATCTTTAGATTTCAAGCATCAAAATGAAAATTGTGATAGGCTAAAAAAAACAAGGGCAGCTCTGGTCACTATCCGGCCCTCGCGTGGAAACAACAAGACCCAGAAAACTGTAGCAACCATAGCTTGCATGGCATAAGTCCAACTCCTTCCTAAAAAGAGGTTATAGTCGAGGGGAGCATCGAATACCTCTACCTTGACACACACGGTCATCCCTCCTAGTTGCATGGGGAAAGAGGGAATGATGCCATGTGGTCGGAATGAACGATCATCGAAAGTAGTAAGGAGAGTAGGTGACAAAGACAAAATGGGTTGGCCAACAACCTTCTAACATGCCAACGACATAACACATGTCGAGGCTCCCTCATCGACCATCGTGCGGAAAATACTTTGAATAAAAGTTTTCGTGGGATAATCCACTACTATCTAAAATGTGATGTGGTAAGGTAGACAAGGTTTTAGGTCGGTTGTATCCAACATTATTGTACCCAGATTACAAGTCTCGATAGATCCTAAAGCGGTTAACGAGCCTTTTTTCTGGGAAGGGAAACTTTGGAGGACCTCAAAAGAAGACATCGCACAAGGGGTTTGTGATAAATCTTCCACCACAGAATAATTTTGGGCGTCCCTTGCATTTGGGTTGTGAGAATATTTTTTGAGCGCACCTTTAGGGATGTGTGTCATTGTTTCACCCAACGTCTTCTCAATCTGTAGAGGAAGAGATGGGAGTTCAACTTCTTTGCCCTTCTCAGAAGTTCTTGGTTTACTATAGTCATGCGCTCTAGTCGATATAAAAGAATCACCCTTCACCATATATACATTCACGGATGTGGGGTTGGTTGAATATGGAGAGGGTCCTTGGCTGCCCCCTTCCATGCTTGCACAGGCTTGAGTTAGATTTTTCCCATGTTGAAAATGATTGGTTAACACAACAAGTTGTTGTTGCACCACGAACTTTTGGGCCTTTGCAAGCCGAGGACATAGATGGGCTGGGTGGTATTTCGCGCACAAGTTGCATGGATACCTCTCCTTTTGTTTCTCAGTGTTGTCCCCACTAACATTATCGGTAGGTTTTTTATCCCCCTTACCCTTCTTTCATTGTTTTTTATTTCCTCCAAGCTGTTGGGTGGCCTTTGGATTAGTCGATTGCACTGTGTGTACATCCGATGTTTTGGTAGGGGGAGCAACCAAAGCAATAGTTTGGTTGGTTGTTGTGTGTTGTATAGACAATTGTTGCAACTGATTTGTTAGCTGCTCAGTGAGATTTGTTTGTGCTGAACCAACAATACCATCGGCATGTGGTCCAGCTCTTTGTCTAGTTTTATCAAGTATTGAGCGTGGTGCATCTGGCAAGATCTCGTATAATAAACCAGACTAAGAATAGATTAGCTCAAGTTGTTGAGCTCTCATTATGGCATCTTCTTTGGAAAATACTCTCGACATAACAACATCTTTAGACAAGTGTGGGACCAAAGACTTAAGAAACCACTCGAGAAGGAATGTTGGTGGGACTGGTACCTTAATTAGACTCTTTCTACATCTCCATTCTTGAATGTGATCAGAGATATGGTCCACTTTATGTTGGACAATTGAGAGGGGTGGGGGGTGAATCATTTGTTATCGTGCTTAAACAATTATACTTATTTTAAACTCTTTGCAGAAACACTTAATGACATTCACAATAGTGCAGGGAAGTAAGCAATAGCATATTCAACATCAGTCACACACATGAGATACACAGAGACAGATATTTCTTGAGGAAACCAATAAAGGGTAAAAACCTCTTTTTCTTTATATGATAAGTAATATTTACATTCTTTACATTATCAATAAATATGATC
>SNQJ01S0155538.1:0-22428 GCA_010110895.2 Picea sitchensis | reverse complement strand
ACTCATTGTGAGGCTACAACCTCTTTTTTGCAAGCTGCAACTTGTTGAGAGAACCAACTCTTTGTTTTCTCTAGCACCGGCTAGAAGGAAGCACCAACTCCCTGGTTTCTCTAGCACCAACTAGAAGGAAGCACCAACTCCCTGGTTTCTCTAGCACCAACTAGAAGGAAGCTACAACTCCCTATGTTCAAGAACCCACTTGAACCTCTGAGGACACCAGTCCTCCCTAGCACCTCCCTTCCACTGTAGATTATGAATCTTTGTTACTGAAACTTATTACAGTGATATAATGTTCAACAATGGATTACTAGTCTCATCACTATTCTGCTACATTTCCCTGCTTTGTCTGCCTCACTGTCTTCCTGCACACATGCATTGCGCTTTCCATTCTTTTGCCTTTTCTTATCTATGTGCCATGTCCATTCAATGCACCTTTCCTCTTCTGTGCATTTCAACTGCTGCACTCTAACTCCTTCTATACACATGAATCATTCCCCACAACAACAACACTCATCTCTTCTTTGTTCCACTTTCTTATAGTATCTATGCTCCTTGTGCATGAAATATTCACCATACCTCTGCATGCTCACTCCACTCCAATCTCCTCCACATCAAAGATTTTTATCCACTTCACTCTTCCACAACTATCCAATCTCTTGTACACCACATTCTCTTTTTGTTCTACATCTTCTGCTCATTGTGAGTCCTCTGCCTGATCATCATGGTAACTCTTCAACTTCTTTGGCAATTTCACCTATGCATCCATCATCACTGGGTGTTATTCTGAGATTCCTTAGTATCTCTGGTAGTTGAGTCTCTTCATCTTATCTGTCTTAGATGAGCTTATCCTTGATGTTTTCAGCTACAGACTTGAATCCCCTTCCATCTGTCAATCGCCTGAATCAATAATCCAATCCATTGGAAGATGCCTTGAGACTCTTCATCTTCTTTGGCAATCACACTCAGTCCTATTCGATTCCTCTGGCAGAGATCATCATTTGTTTTAGCTGTTACACTGAGAAGCGCAAAAGTAGCCCTGCAATCTTGTTCAACTTCACCTGCACCGTTGGATTGAATTCATAGAAACTTGTGTTTACTGTGCCATTTTGCACTTCAACATTTCAGGATCCTCGTGGTAAAGATTTCGTTACAGTCCATGTCCCAATCCCCGAAACTCCGAAATGGAGCTTATCTGAACTATCTCCTTCCTTCATCTTTCGTTGATGTGACCAATGGCTACGACCACAGATTAAGTCAAAACGTGTTTCGCATTTCGACATTTCAAGATTTCAGCACTCCTATGGTAGAGTCTCTTGACGCTCCATGTCCTGATATCTGAAGCTCTGAAATGAAGTCAGATCAACGGTCCACACTCTAAGTGATTCGACGGTCCTGATCTCTTCATGATTTCACATATCGTGATTTCAGGGTTCGCGACTTCGAGACTCCTATGGTAGGATTTCTTGACATCTCCATCTCCTGATTTTTGAAACTCTGAAAGGGAGTCAGATCAACGGTCCACATAACCCCCTAATATGGATGGTTGACGGGATTTCAGTGTTTTGTATTTCACGATTTTGGGACTCCTGTGGTAGGGGTTCTTGACATCTCCATCTCCTAATTTCTGAAACTCCGAAGTGATGTAAATCTGTTGACGTCACACATGGATTGACACATGTCGAATAACTGCCATGTGTCACTCTGATTCGTGACTTACATGTGCCTAAAATGTTGAATCAGCTTGACCCTTGTCATTGCCTGGTTGTGCCACATGTTCTTAGCTGACGTGGTTTGTTAACGTGTCTGTTTCAGGATTTCCCATTTCGACACCTTGGGACTCCTAATGTTTAGAGTCTCTGACTTCTCCATCTCCCGATTTCTGAAACTCTGAAATGGAGTTTACTTCGGGGTTTCTCATTTCGTGAATTCGACATTCTTGTTGTTAAGTGTTCTTTGGCAATTCAAAGTCCCGGTATCCGAAACTCCGAAATGGAGTTTACTTCAGGGTTTCCCATTTCACGAATTCGGTAGGTTAGGGAACCCCATTCCTTTGACTTCCCAGTCAATGAAATGACGATCTATGTCCACATGTCCTACCCATAAATGGATGGTCCTCCTTCTTTCGGGATTTTGTACACCTGATTCTCCTTGTACTTTAATGAACATGCAAGTTCTCCTTGATCCAACGATGGTTGGATCCTCCGCTTGGATCTAACGCCTGATATTTGTCCTCTTCTTCAGCGTGCTCTTCTTGTCTACATTCAGATCTGACGACCATCGGGAATTTAGGATGGGATCGAACAATCATTGATGCTTCTACTCTCGAGCTTACACATCCTTCTTACTTGGGATAATTTCTAAGTGTCAAGGGCCTCAACCTTTGATCCGCCTAAGATCTTGAATACGCTATCTCTCTTGAGCTTTAGCAATGAGTTAACCTCATCCTTGGTGCACACCTACGCATTGCATTCGACTCTGCACTAATTCCTCCTGAGCATACTTTGTCCTTGTTTTGCCTTTGCTGCATACTCTGATCTTGCCATCAATGACAAGCACATACTTCTTGTAAAGCATGCCAACCATCCTCTGCACTATATCTTCTGATCTTATCGAGCTTACTCTCCAGCGTCTTCCCAAAATACTTCTGGTGCTCGTCTGTTACATTCTTATTATACTCAAGCCATCATCGTTGTTGTACTTTCCATCAATGGCAAGCATACACTGCCTATAAAACATGCCAACACTTTAGTTTGTGAGAAATTGGCCAACAATTCGGTGCCAGCGTCGTATCTCACATGCAACTGGAAATGGTTTAGGAAAGCCATCGCTAGTTCACTGAAGGAAGAGTATCTTGAGCGATCGATCTCAATGTACCATTTCGTGGCACTACTAATGAGAGTACGTTGAAACAATCGCAACTGTACAGAGTCGTGTTTCAACAAGTTAGATGAGCACCAAATATGGAAGGTAGTCACATGATCTCCTTGATCTTCATTAGGCTTGGCCTTGAACTTTGGGATGCCCAAAGGCAACTTTGTCGGCATAGGAGGCCAACGTGGATCGTGACAGACAGGGTCATTCAACAACCTTGTCAAGTCTGGAAAATGCAAGGTTGTCAGGAAGGGTAGTTTGGGTTGTTGGTGATAACCTAGGAAAAGGGGGTTTGGAGTTTGACTGGCACCAGGTTGCCAGGAAAATTTCGGCTGCTAGCCAGGATTCTGGTAGAAACCATGGCCATGGCTAGCATATGGATTTTGTGTGTGAGGAGACATCATTGGTGGATTTCCGAAATAGGACATAGATGGTTGGGCATGCATTACATTCGAAGGACTTTGAGAAGGATTGCTCCATGTCGGTCCTGTGGGGATAGGCATAGTGCATTTTCTGGAGTTCCATTGATTATGAAAAGAATTATCCCATATCGACATTCCTAGTGGGGGAATTGATCCCTGTCAAGAATTACAAGGCCCTATTGCGGAAGAAGTTCCTGGGTGTGCCCCCTGTGTAGGAATAGTACCTTGCATAGGAATAGGTTGTCTGAAACCGGGGTTGCCCCTAGTTGGGAAAGTAGCTGACGAGAAGGCGATGTTATCAAACACACCGAACAAAGAAAATGATGTCAAACCTACCGGCATAATATGCAAAGGTGGTCCTTGACTCCCCACTCCAAGTAAACTATGGTGTACATGTTGCCCGGCGGTTTATTGATGCGATCCACCGAGTGAAGGGGATGAAGGAGGTATATGACCTCCTCCATAAGGGAAAGCGTTAAAAGGAGCAGGAGTGCCCCCCATGTGTCCTTGTAGAGGATCATTAGAGCTCCCTGCCCCCAAACCTAAAGTTTGTGCAATGGAGTAGGAAAGTATAGGACTTGTACCTGAACTAGGCATACCATATGAGAACGGAGGGCCTGTCACACTTGGTCTGAAAGGGGTTGTGGCCGCCACCAAAGATGGGATCAGACCACTGTGCGATGTAGAGGCGGTCGATACCATGGTGGCTCGGACCGATCACGGTGGGTTAGGAGGTGGAAACTCTCCTGTGGTGACAACCATAGTGGGAATTGAAGAATTCCCAGAAGGAGTAATAACATTTGTTTCCATAGCTATGTGTGACACTGTCTGGCACTCATAAGGATGAATCGATACGATGGTGGGTGTCGAAAGATCAGTGGTGGAGGTTTCAACCAGACCAAAATATTTCACTCCAAGGTCTAAAACAGTCAATTCGTCTGGATGTTGGTCGGGCACAATTTCTTGTGACCCGATCACTTCAAAAGACCCTTGTTGGTCTAGCTTTCACCTTAGTGGTGGCGGGGGTGGCTCCAGTGTAACTGGCGGTAGGCCAAGAAGCCTTCGTGACCATCGGAGCTCATGATCCTCCACTGTGTGAGAAGATCAAAGACACACTAGAGTATTCTAACCGTTCAAAAACAATCATGCACTAAAAAAAAGTCCCTATAAGATAAGATAGGTAAACACTAAATTAATTGGAAGAACAGTTACAACAACCAACACTAGAGAAACTTACCGGTGCAAGTGAAACTCGAAAACGGAAGCACCCTCTGGGTATACTCTGCAAAGCATGGCTCGATGTCTGTCCTAGTTACTGTGCTATACCCCTGCAGTCACCTATGTATGTCCCTAAAAAAGATAGGAAACTAGGTTTCCAGTGCGCAAACAGTCACCAGGCAGGTACAATCGAAAGTCGAGTAGAACACAATGAGAAGGGTATCGAGCCCGAAAAATGTCAAGGGTATCAAAAGAAAGTGGTCTGGAATACAATTGAGGACCTTGAATGGATTCGAGACCCACGAATCCCCATGGAAAATGCAATCGACGGAATCCCAAAACAAGCCCTCTATATGTGTTCTCCACTACGATTTGGTCCATCTTTGGAGGGGTTATCTCCACTACCTTTCCGCACGTGACTTCATTTTTATCCCCTGTGTTAGAGGGGGGTCCCAGATAAATTTCACGATACTGGACTTGGACACTCCCTAACTCAGACTCCATTGTTTGATTTTAATGGCCTTGAAGAGTTTCCTCTCTAACCTAATCCAAGGCCCTAATCCTGAACTAGTTGGTTAACCCTACAAACATAAAAGTCTAATAAATTTTAGATTTAGCGTTAATTTTATGGCTTTTATTATGTCAAGGGGTATGAAAGTGAAACTAATGATGTTTTAAAGATGAAAGTAAAAAGTGAACAGAAAGCTGGAAACAAAAATTTCACTTAACGCAAATTTTCAACAACTTTTCAAATTTTTTATTTTTTTATTTTTCTAAGATCTTTGGAATCAACAAACTTAAAGAAGGATTTCACTTGACTACGAGCTACTTACGATCTAAGTAAACTATCAATAACTTAAGAAAACAAATATTTCTCCTTGGATACTAATGCAAAATCACACTTTTCAACCAAACAAGAAAATGAAAGAGATTTTTTTTTATTTAAATGTTGATAAAGCAAAAAGGAAAAATACCAACAAGTAAAAAACCAAGAAAAACAATTTTGGCCTAATCGCAGATCGCAAAGAATCACTTCAAGAAATCACACACTAGAAACTTAAAAAATGGCTCTCACACTTGTCTAAAAACCCTAACGAAATTTTTTTAATGACAACTTTTAAATGAAAAAAACAAGCTAAGGCTAAGATGAACCCTAAGCTACTAACTGCTAGGACAAAGATTAAAAAACCTAAGAGGTCTAACTCTTGTCAAGGGAAAGGATGATTGCATTACCCTCAACAAAAAATATCCTACACAAGCACACTACTGAGAATCCAACAACAAGTGTGTGCATGTGAGTTGTGTAGATCCAGAGGGCATGTACATGCATGCTGGCCTTATACAGGCTGCATGTATCTCTAAAACTATGAAACAACTGAAAAAAGACAATCCAAACTAGGAAGAGACCACTGATATTGAGACCCAGGATCCCTTGAAGGCTTAGACACTCTCTTTAATAGAAAAAGAAAACAATGTAAGGAAAAAAAAAATCATAAAACAAACCAATCTGAGACAAGACTGCAAACAACCAAGACTTAGAAAGAATTCCAGAAAACCCCTGAGAATGACTGATTCTAACAGGGAAGAGGATGACTGCCTCAAAAATTTTCTGGAATCTATACGCTACTGCTACTTCTTCAGCTAGTGTTTACATGCAGGCTGTAAGAGAGTAGGGTGCGGGTACATGCGTGGAGACCTTATGCAGGCCATGTGTACCTCTGTGGGTCTCTAAAAAACACAGTCAAGAAAATAACAGAGATAGCTGGTATGGAAAAACAGACTCTCTCCTAGCTCAGACTTTGCAGAAACGTCAAAAAATAGGCAAGGAAACTAGTCTTTTAAAACTACCCAAAAATACTCCCAGGAACCCTAGAGACTTCCCCAGTATGGTCGCCAATTCTGTTGTGGTGGGAAATCCCCCTACGAACTAGCAAATAGGGTTATATTATGCATGCAGATATGACCAAAAGAAACCTACTTTCTACCTTCGTCCCCAGAATTAATCCCCATTTCTTTTCATCAAATACATTGTTATACCAACATACCTTGTTTTGGATGGTCGATGTCGATCCTTCTTCACACTTGATCGCTTGTTAGAATCTCTCCTCCCAAGGCTGACCTGCATACAAAACAAGCAACAAACTACACATGCATTTTACCTACAGACTAATGGGTTGGATATTCAAACATATATTTACTAAACTATGAAGAACTCATATAGTGGGACGGGAAAATCATTTCTTTATTATTAACTTAAATGAATCAACTTACAATGTCGAGACTGGACACTGCTCCACGAATCCTGATTCTGGGCTCCTCTTCAAATGTCCTCCAACTTCTTTTCTTTATATCTCTCTTTGCACAAGGATGGCTAAAGGGTTGGGACAATGGGAATATGCAATTGGGCAGAGTTTCTTTACTCTTATTCTCCTCTTCCAAATGGGACCCCTAACCCTTCTTTTATAGGATAGAAGAAGGTAGGTATTTGGATGAACCCTCGGCCATGCATCGCTGGGAGTTTCAGTTAACTCACCCAAAGTTGTGTAATATGTTAACAACTTTCATTTTTTCGTGCTTTTGTCTATCCACGCGGGCTATTTGAGGTTAGCTAGCATGTACACACGTGCAGTAATGGAGTAGGGTGCATGGGACCTTATAAAAGAGGGTTTTTAAAGATTTTTTCAGCAATGCTTTGGCAAAGAAGGGATCTGAGATGGCCCGATGCCAGGTAAGCATGTATGGTGCAAATTAGGCTTATAACACCTAGTCAAGCAAGGTTATAACATAACCCTTCATACTCTTCATGTTGCATCTTCCCCGAAAAAGTCCTCCCACACTCAGGTATATCATGCAACTAGATTGTTTGAATGGATTCAACCCCTCCAACAACAGGTTCAGGATAGCCTTAAACAAGCTAAACAAGACAACTTCTTCAGCAAGGCAATAAGCACACCAAGCTTCAGATTTAGCAGAAGCCTCTTTGTCTCCAAGGGAACTTGGCGCAATGGGGACCATTGATTCCTAAGGGGGGAGGAATGATCCAGATGGATCTCGGTGGCCATCCACCTTTTCCACTGAATCACCACATTGAGCCTGTGGTGTTAATAAACCATAAGATTCACCCTTTTGATGGGGAATGGAATGTAATGCCATATTCATTTGTTAATTACATACATCATGTAATGTTACTATGTACATGCCTACAACTTAGCGTTAATGCACCAGATCCCATTAGAACTTTGTAGTTAAGCGCGCTCGAGCTAGAGTAGTACTGGGATGGGTAATTGCCTGGGAAGTCCTAGTATTTTACATGCATATGACATTTTATAAACTTAGTCTGATTTATCCTAGATGCATCATGGGAATTATTCTCCTCTCAATATCTCATATATAATTGAGGTGAAGGAGGCCCTTTAAGAAGGCAATGGAGTGTGATGTAAATCTTCTTGTGAATGAAGCATAGCCAACATCTCTTTCTTTTTAAAGATAAGCTACCCCATTTTTTCCTACAGTGTTTTTCTATCTTATTCAGTAATAGAAGTTGGGTTTCACTGTATTTATGTGGTCTCTTCTATATTTTTTTGTATTTCATTGTTATATCTCAATTGTATTTTTTCCTTAATGTCATTCTCAAAATAATCTGGATCAATCAGCCAACACATAACTCTATTCTTTATTGTCCTCCTAGACATCGAAAAAATGAAAATCATGCTTTCAAATATTTTCATAATATATGTGAAAGACAAAACCGTGGACCGGTACCAACTACCAGGATTGAATGTGGTTGTATAGATGAGTGGTCATCGACACATTTATACATATTCTTGGGGAGTTCATTCCATTGTTCCTCATCTGATGTATGGTCGTTCATCATTCCTCTTCATTAATGATTTTTTTTTAGTGGTCAACCATAAGATCAACCCAACTTAACAGTCGAATATTGTTCAACTGAGACTCAACTAGAGATGACAGACGACTAGAATTTTTCGAATGCATATTCCTCAACTGTGTTTCCACTAGCAATTGTCCATAGACTGGTGTTTCGACAAAGATCTATTAATGATACTTTGATCACTCAGTTGTGTTTAAGGGGGGGATTAATCGAAGTTGTTGGTGTGTAAATCCAACTGATGTGTTTGGATTTTCTAACACTGACAAAACCATGTTTGACTATGTTGTTGGGAGATATAATTTTTCTTATTGTACCTAATACAAAGATTGTTTGGATACAAAGACTATCCATCTTGGCAGAGACTAATAGATTGATAGAAACTAATTACATTGGTGCATTTCTTTTCTAGTCGACTCATGGAGTGGTTTGTGTTATCTTGTTGTCTAGTCAACTAATTGACTAGGACCGTGTTTGGACAATAGATTTTGAAACCGTTTTGCAATGAATGACTTCCCTTATGGAATTGATATATGTTAATGGTTATCAAACTTCCTTGTGAGTGTTTTTGTACCATCTCATGACCATCTTTTGCAGTCTGAACAAATTTAGGGGGGACAAGTATGTAAATTTGTTTTCCTCCAATATGATTTTACCGGGGGGGTTGGAACAGGCAATTCCATTGCAAACATCACTTTGTCATTTAATTGGATCAACCAATTATTTAGCTCAAAATTGACTAAATTTATGGTTGGCCATGTCCACTTAGGATTCCAGATCCATTTTTTATGGACAGGTGAAACTGTCTCCACCCGATATTTTTGGTTTGTTCCTTGGCCGAAACCTACTTATAGATGATCCTTGTGATAGGTCTATTATCATTGGTAGATATATTTATTCTCTCATGGAGAATGATCATTATTTAGTACAACAGTGTACTTAGATGCCACCATTTCTCTTTCATTCGTTCTCCTTTGTAGTTAATTCATGTCCCAACATTTAGATTCATTTGTTATAGTGTACTTGAATGATATATTGGTTTATAGATATACCTGGGAGGATCACATATCACCTCTCATGTAGGTGTTAGAGACTTTGAAAAAGAATGGTTGCTACCTAACCTCAATAAATGTGAGTTTTCTCAGTAGTCATTGGTGTATTTGGGGTATGTGATCACTGGAGAGGAGCTCAAGTTATATCCCGTAAATATGGAGTTCGTCATAACAGGGCTATTTCCTACTAATTTCATTGAAGTTAGGATATTTTTTGGGGCATCAAAGTACCTATGGAAGTTCATAAAATCCTTTTTAGCGATAAATTTTGTTGGCCCTTGACCAAGTTTTGGGCTAATCTTGGTCATGTTTGACTTTTTTTGGGACTTCGACAACTTGTCAAAGATGGAGCGCCAGACAAGGCGGATATTGTGGAATCTCGGCCCACTTTTTTTTCCCTTTTAGGGTTTTGGGAATATGTAATGGGAAAGGGATGTTGGCTCGTGGGTTTACCCATGCTTAGGCTTCTTTTGTATTTATAAATAGAAGGATAGGCAAGAAAGTAGTAGTTGAATATTGGCATCTATGTGATGTAGGCTAAGTGCAAGTAAGGTCTGTAAGTGCTTTGTGCCTATATGAGACTTGCAGGGCTAGGTGAAACTCATTGTAGGAAGTTGGAAAAGGCTTTGTGTTGTAATGCAAGGAAGAAGGATCTAGCGAGATATGAAAATCTTCTGTCCTATTCGCAGTAGGGTTTTGACGACGTTGTGCTTGTAACCGATTGAAGACACTAATAAAGAAGAAGAATCGGTGGACATAGCTCCAGGGTTGGACTGAACCACGTAAATATGGTGTTGTCTGCTTTGTACCTTGTTCTGATGCATTGATGTGATTAATTGCTAAGTTCTTTGAGATGAGTAGATAGATATGATATATATGCTTATGCTCAGTTCTTATGGTGTATAGAATGTTAGACATGATCCATGTGTATATGCTAAGTGATTGATCTATTAGATATGAATAATATGTTGGTTCTAAGTGCTCGAATATTCTAGTTCATACTGAATGCTGCGAAGCTTTGTTATACCAGTGAAGTGGTTATTGATTGCATAATAAAGAACCAGCAGTGCTAAGTGCTATATTAAGAGTTATAATCACAGATCTGTGTCCTAGCTAAGGTTGCAGACACTTGAGTCCTGCAAGCACCCCTACCTCTACCTTGGGTGAGACTTGATATGCTTCGTAGGTGTTTCCAAAAGGGCCAATAGTTAGGGCTTTGTTGGTGCACTCTTAAGCGTTGAACCCTGGGTCTGCCCCTATGCCTACAACTTCACCAATCCATGCAATAACAATGAGTAATAAATGTTTTTAGTGGGGAAAGAATGAAAATAAATATTTCAATGAGCTGAAATGAAATATTAGTAAATCACCAATTCTCACATTTCCTAACTTGCATAAGTCTTTTGAAGTGGATACAAATTCAAGTGGGTATGTTATGGTAGCATTTTTGAAACAAGGAGGTAAGTTGGTATGCTATCATTCTAAAATGTTTTGTGGGCTAGTCTTAAACTACCATACCTATGATAAGGAAATCTATGCCTTGGTTCAAGCTATTAAGAAGTTGAAGCACTATATAATGTGAAATAAAACCGTTATCCATAGATATCACCAGAAACTATAGTATTTGCAGGATTGAAGTGAGCCTCATCAAACCAGACATTACAAGTGGATGGGTTTTTTACAACAATTTGATCTAGTCATCAAGTATAATAAGGGTAGACCTAATAATTTGGTATGCATCCTTTCAAGTCCACCCAGATCTAATATTAAAACTTTGGGAATTCTTATGCACATGGATTATTATACCCTTATGCATACAAAGAGGCATACATAAAATATGAGGACTTCAATGGGGTGTGTAACACCCCTATTTCCCCAAGTTTGTAAATATAAATATATTGGCTAGGAGACTATGGAAAAATCGATATGTGTGAATGTTTGATTTGATGAACCTTTGTATAAAAGGTCAATGAATGTAATTTTTGTTATTAATAGAAAATGTATAAGTGTTGCATCACTATTGAAAGGGGGGTTTCCTAAGATATACCATAGATTTTATGAAAGAGATCGTGAGGGGAACTAGGAATGGTTGAGATAACCCCAACCAAACCCGTACCTTGCTAGATTTAATTTCTCAGGACTATAATAGTCCTCTGACCTAGGAATGAATTATAGTCACGATGGTAGGTGGGAAGACTTCCTCAAGAGTTAATGAGGGGATGGGGTAGAGTGCCCATCTGAAAGGCTTTCATACCATACCACAGACTAGGAATTTGGGCCACACGCAATATTGTTGAGGAAGGAAAGAAAGGAAGGTGTGGTGGGCAGAGGAAGAGCTGCAAAGAGAAGCAGAGAAGAGTGATTAAGCGCTTGAGTTCGAGGAGAACTGAGAATGAGCATGTTTTTATCGTAGGATGTGGCTAGAATGTTTATGATACAAGCTAATAAATGAGGGTGTTGATTGACAGAGGAAGTACTCAGGAAGGCCTCCTTGCTTGTTATAGAGAAAAACCATTTCCTAGATCTTGTGGGAGTAGGAGAGTAACCTTTGTCCCTGACTGTTGTTGAGCCGAAAGAAAGAATTATGTCTCAAAGCATCATAGTCTACCTCGGGGGTGACTAGTGGTAAATCCATTAGGAGTGACTGAGCCTATGGTTGGCTAGAAACATGCACCCCTTTCAGCATTCACATCACGTCTTTTGGTACTGATAAGTGTTTCCATACTTTGTGTTTTGAAATGGAATAATGAATGAATGCATGTATTTATACATCTGAGAATGGTCTATGTGTTGAATGATCAAGTTATGTGTATGAATTTATATTAATGTGGAATTATGCTTCTGATTGATCATCTATATGCCCCAGCTTAGACTTTGAGACACCTTGGGACATAAACCGGTAGGAGGACTAGGATAGAAAGCATTGCATCAATATGACCTTGTCGGTCTGAAGAGGATATCTTCTTCAGAATCCTTGTTGTGCGACCGGAATATTATGCCCAAGTCCTTAGCAAATCCACGATGATGAAATTGTGTTTAACTCACGAGAGTTAGAAGGACCCATGTGACTAAGGTCTAGGAAACCCATGTTAAGACTAAGGGAGCTAAGTCTTTCTGGCTTAGGAGCTTCATAAGTCCAATACTTTAGAGTATCATTGGCCTAAATATTCACAAACCGGCCAAGGGCAACCAAGATTTACATTTACCTGTAAGGATGACCGGCGTGGGCAGTTACCCTAGTCGTTAGATGAACCTATATTACCAATTATATCGACATCCAACTCCCTATCGCAAAGTAGCGCAAGCCATCGATCGATAGTGTTCAAGGGTTCTATCAATCGTTAGATCTACACCGAGGCAACTTCGACGAAGTAACACTTTGGGACAATAGAGATACCATAGCATCAAACTCCCTGAATGCTGAAGTTACGAAGTAAAGGAGAGTCATATATTTTGGGGAGATCATTAGGAGCCCCACCTACTGTCCCATCATTCAGGAGGAGGGACCTGCACATGGTACTTCGATGAAGCCCTTCTTCGGGAGAATGGAGTAGCAGTAAATCTAAAAACCTTGAATGTCGGAGTCGCGAATTGACCAGGACCATGGATCTAAGGATCCTTCAGGATCCCTCTCAATCCTTGATATATAGGGGACACGTGGCACTAGACCCTTTAGTACGGAGACTGGGAACTACAGGGAATTTGAGGTGTGGTCTCTTGATAATCTTTGAAACTCGAAGTGACGAGAGTCATCGATTCAACGACACTTTGGGACTTTTCCGAACCGTCAGATCTAGGCTATGGTCAACCCGACACTGACCAACTTCGAGAGAAAATAGGAGATTGCATTGCAAAACCACTGAAGGTTGGAGTCATAAAGTAATGTGAGTCGTGGAACTATGGATCTACGTGGCCAAGTCTTGACCATGAGATTTCAGGGATGTTAGAAGGTTGTCAGTCTAGTGTGACGTGGAGCCATGATCGATGTGCCACATGTTAGCTCGATTTATGCTTTTCATAGACCCTATATGTCTATTGGAATGTGACATGTTTCATCCCTGGCCCTTCTAGGTGTCAGCCCCTGGTACGTGCTCGCCTAGCCAAAGTGGATGGGGTAGTGACCGAAACTCCGAGAGTCCGGGACTTTGGGACTACGGAGGATTTGGAGTGTAGTATTTTATAGAGACCAAAAAGGGTCAAAGGTCAGAGCCACATGGCAAGTTTATCGAACTTCGGGAGTTTGGGACTCTGAGAGGTCTCGTGCATATAAAGTAAAGAGGCGTTCAACGCTGAAGTGCCTAAGAATCGAAGTGTCGAATTCCCTACTCGTCTGTGTGTTAGACACCTACATGTTAGATTCTTGCATGTTAGACAAATATTGAGCCCATTCATGGGATGGACTTCCTCCATGGATGAAGGAACTTGTAGACAATATGTGTGAGGTGGATCCACATGGGCGCCACATGGCCTTTGACAAATAAAAGCCAGAAGAACTTGGGAAGGGCATATCTTCCAGTACAGAGCTCTGATTTAAGTGTGGAGGCAGTGGTTGGAGAGTTATGGACAAGAATGATGTGATAGAAATCCCAGAATTAGGATTTGGGATAGTTAAGGAAAATGAAATTATGATGCCCCACCCCTTAAAAGAGCATTTAGGGGTCAGGTGTGTTACAAATTGGTATCAGAGCATGGTTACAACACTTGGCCTTCTTGGGCTCATGGACAAGCCACGTAAAAACCATATTTAAAATAATTTTAAGGGTGACACCATATCTTACCTCTTTCCTAAAGAATCTAGTTAAACTTTTACTGAAGAAAAGAATGAAACTTTCTATTTAGGAAATATGAATTGTGTGTTGTTCATAAACTAATATTGTTTTAGCTAAAAGAAAGTGTTTTTTCAGCACTCAAGTAGTCAGTAAATCGTGGGAAAACTACAAGTATAAAGGATGGTGAAACGCCATGAAGTGTAGGATGGATACCATAATAGATAAGAAGAATCTGATGAAAGGAGGGCAGTGGAAACCCCTCCGGATCTGGCTAAAACTGTAAGGAGCCTCATGGTTGAATTATAGAGTTGTAGGGATGAAAAAGAGAGATTGATAAAGGATCAAGAAAAAAAATGGAAATTAATGCAATCATGTTGCAGAGTTTATCCGATATACAGACACAGTTGCAGCATGGACCCGCAACCAATTAGGTGGATTGACGACCTGCAAAGAGAAGTAAAAGTCCACTGGAGATACAAAAAATGTGGTCCCATAAGTGGCCAAACTAGGAGGAGTAACTCGAGGTAGGTCCAACCTAGAGACAGGAGATTCTCCTCAGGAGAGTCCTCTGGAGAGGAAACTGGGAACTCTGAGGGATCTTCTAGTAGCAAAACTAGCTCACATTTGCAAAGGAAAGGAAAGAAGTGAAAGAATTCCAAAAGTCATGATATTGAAGATTTCAAGAAATCCAAACCAGCCTCTCTCAATGTAGATATTAAGAAAGGGGAAGAGTAAGAAGCTTGGATTCTTGGTTTAAAGAAGTATTTTAGAGTCCATGACTACTCTAAAAACTTAAAAGCTCAAATATCCATCTTCAACTTGAATGGAAAGGCTTCCATTTGGTGGGAAGACCTTAGGAATGTGAAAGGAATCCATGAGAAGGACTTGGCATGGAAACAGTTTGAGAAATACTTCAACAAGAAGTATCTGTCAGAGAAATACTTTGATGGGAAGACTAAGGAGTTTTATGAACTCAGGCTCGGACAACTCACCATAGAGTAATATTTCAATAATTTCATTGAGCTTCTAAGGTATGTACCCTACATAAAGGATGAAAAGGTAAAAGTGCAACAATTTATTAGTGGGTTACCTCAGACCTACTGGGGACACAATTGAGTTTGAAGAGCCAAAGAACTTACAAGACACTATCTGGAAGGCAAGGTATTTTTATGAACATATTGAGAGTCAGATAGAACCTCACAAGGACTGGAATAAGAAGAGTAGTTCGGGATTCAAGAAGAAGGGGTTTAAATCCTCAATATTTAATAACTATGGGAAGGGTTCTAGGATAATCCTTCCTACTAGAAGTGTGTATCAATGAAATTTCCCATCCTAGAGTGGAAACAAACCTTTTGGAGAAGTCCTAGGAAATACTGATAACCTCAAGAAAGAACCCTTGAAATGTTGGGGTTTGTTACACATCAAAAATACTCACTTTGATAGTGTTGCAAGTGTCATCATTACAAAGGTCGCAAGTGTCGCATTTTGCTCACAAGGTCGCAAGTGTCGCAAGTGTCAAATTAAGCATGCTTCCATGATGCCTATGTCATGGCTATAATGACATGAGAAAGACACTTGAAACACCTCAAACATTTGATTTGGAAGAGGAGAAATGGGTCAGCAGGTTTACAAACCTTTTGCCATCTGAAAGCACCTCAAAAACTGAGTTTTTAGAGGGGAGCGCTCCCCTATACCTCTTCTGGGAGTGATGGCTCTCCCCCTTACACTATCTGGGAGAATTATAAATCTCTTTGGCCTTTATGCAAAAGTGCTCCTACCCTCTGGAGCGTTGGTGCTCCCCTAAAGACTACTAGGGAGTGCTATAATTCTCTGAGTGCCCTCATAGGGAGCGCTACCTATTTTAGGCAACAATTGAGTTGTTGAGATGAATGGGGGAAGGATCTTTTCATTCTTAGAAGGTATTTGAGCTCAAATCCCTAGTCCAACCATGATCTTAGGGAAGATCCTCAACTAAAGGAGGAAAATCCTCACCTTCCCCAAGGATATCTCAAGTTTTTTAGCCTCTCCAAGGTTATATAAGCAAGTTTTCTGATGGTGAAAAGGGGACGGGAAAAGAGAGAATCACACCAAACTTATGATCTCACAAGTGGTGCTGGAACAGAGATATTTTGGAAGCAAGAGACCTATGATCTCATAGGGATAAATCAGTGAAGTTGTTGTCATTCGGATCGTGGATCTTTTGAGCAAGGGTTAGACAAGGAGGACTTGGCGAAACTACTGCAATTCATCTATGGTTGTAAGCAATGTTGTGTCCTCATTAATATAATTTGCTTGGCATGTTTCTTTCTAATTCATGTTCAATCTCACATGAATTTGTCTCTTTAGTAGATAGACCTATTTCGGACTAATCTTGATAGAGTAGGAAGTAGTCGTACTTTGTTTGTCTACAGGGATTATCGAGGAGCGAAAGATTGGAGCTCAACTCGGAGCGTGCAGGGACAAACACCGGTAAAAGGTACTTATTTTCTGTTTCCTACTCACACACTAGTCCACCTAGATATAAAAGGAATTCAGTGACCATGATAATCACTTTCAGTCTTAGAGTTAAGAGTCTAGCTCTTTGAGGAGATCTACCTGTCCGCAGGGAGATTTTCCTTCAACAGAAATTGGCGACTCCGTTGGGGATTAATCAGAACTTTCTTAGTTTTGTTTTTTCCTCATAGAATTTTCCTTACACTATGATTGTGTTTAGACCTTGTTCACCCCTTCATATATGATTGCATTTGCTGATTGACTATTCACTCCATCACACTCAGCTTGATTGCAAAAAATTCCATTGAAATTTTGGGTTTTTTTTACTTTTTGTGAGTTTTTTTAGCCTGGTGCCCCCTTGCCCATGTGAGAAAAATGCCAACACTCCCTGGAGGTGTTGGATAGAGTGTTATAACACCCTGGTGTCCCTTATACTAGAGCTCCAACCCTCTTTTGCACAAAATCTCTTCAAAAATTGCATTTTTTGGAGGTCCAGACCCTGTCTTTTCACTTGCTGAGCTACTTGCGGATTCAATGCTTCTTCTTTTGACCTTTGACATGCTTCCTCATGAGAAGTAAACACTTTATTGTTCATATTTTATGCCCTCCTCCCTTATTTTTGAGTTTTTTCTTTCTTCTCTCCTATCCGACTAAGCGAGAACTCTAGTGAAGGACACCAGAAGTCTGTGCCTCTTCTCATTTGGTTCTTTGAGGTCATCTGATCCAATCTCTTTCTCCTTCTTTTTGCGTTTTTTGTTTTCTTTCTCTTGTTTGATTGCAAAAGGGTGTGTTGTTTGTGTGAAATATGTGTTTTCTTGTCCAAATCTCCTTGATTTGAAAGGGTAGTTGGCAGGACAAGTTTTCCATTGAATTGATCATCATTCGCATGAAAATGAAAAAAGTACATCTTAATGATTAGTTTGCATATTAGTTTGCATTTCTGAAATTTTGTAGCATCGTATTGGATTTGATTGAGAACAAAATTGATTGAGGGCATTCCTTATTGAGTGTTTGATAGTGAAAACGACTCTTCCTCTTTTCCTTAAATAGGTATTCATTGAAACGAAATGATTGCTTATCATATTTCATGCATATTTTTGGGAATTGAGTCACCATTCCATCAGTTTCACTTTCGTACACCCTTTGAGTAAACAACAACCATTAAAATAAACACTTCACTAAAATTTATCAGACTTTTTACATCTTTGTTAGCAAACCTACATTAGTTTAAGGTGTAGGGATTTGGAATAGGTTGAAAGGATAAATTTCCAAAGCTATCAAACAAACTTAGTATCTTGAGGTAGGGAGAGTTAAATCCAATTGTCGTATTGGCTTGTTGTGATCCCCCTCTCACACAGGGGTTATACACGAGGTTTCATTCGGGTGAGTTACGGAGATTATCCCTCTATGGACCAACTGTTTGTAGTGGTCAGATCGTATATTGGGGGTCACTGGAAGGTATACCCATGATTATGTGTGGGAGCCTTTCAAGTTGATTTTAGACTTGTTATCCTACCCATAGGTTTCGACTGGACTGTCGACTGTACCCGCCCAGGGGCTGACTACGAGTTGGTGACCTTAGTAGCCACAATATTTAGGGTCTCACTGTACCTGGAACAAACGTTGTTCAAACTCACTCGGGCTCCTTGGAGGGTAAATCCACAATTACTGCGTGGAATCTTGCACCAAGGCATAAGTCTGTTAAGCAGGTCGCCAATGTAACTGATCCACCCGCTCTATCCCCGCCCCTTCCTATTTTGATCTCGCGACGTTGGATTTCATCACCAACTAGTGGTTTCATCATGGGAAGGTTTGTTTGATTGATTGCTTCTCAGATTCATAGCGTGTGTTGTTTGTTTTACTTAGTGGACCTTAGGTCAAGTCAGTGTTAATGGAATCGAATCCTGGGAGTACCAATGGAGGAGCCCCTTCTCCTGGGGAACCTTATACCTTTCCTTCGTTTGAGAACTTTGGTCCTCCATATGTTGCCACACTGAGTCTTCCAAGACTCATTATTGGATTACCAGTTTGGTTGTTCCCCACTCCGGTGATCCTGAATCCTCCCAATGTTTCAGTTGCACCTAATACTTTGGATGTTAATACACCACCCACACGTCAACCTCATGTAGAGTTTTTTCCTTCTTTGTCCATCAAATCTCTTTCCATTTATCCTTCTTTTCCGAGTGAAATATCTAAAGAAAGTAGCCAGGTTGATCAGAAGAAGAAGAAACAGAAAGAGAAGAAGAAGAAGAACCCGAAAAGGACAAAGGCCCCAACAACATCAGATGTTGGCTCTAAGAAACCAGTTACTATTAATAGTACTGGGAGTGTTGATGAGGTCAACAAGATTAAAATGAAGAATCCAAAATCCAAATTCCCTTGCAGCCTTTGTAAGGGTGACCACTTTTTGAGGGATTTCCCCGGTCTTACCCAGGTCTTAGAAATGTGGTCCTCCATTTCATCAGACTCTGTCGGTCATGTTGATGATACCCCGTCAACTAGTGATGTTCAGGTTGGTAAGAAGAAGAAAACTGTCAAGTTCCCTTGCATGTTATGTAAAGGTAATCATTACTCTCACATTTGTCCTCGCATGGACGAGGCTTCTTCTCTTTTGGAAAAACTTCAAATTCCAAAAGGTTATTGTAAGCTTTCCCCCGATCCATCATTAGTTGATGGATTGGTCAATCTGGTTCCATCCCCGGTCAGTCTGGTTGATCAGGTGGTCAATCTAGTTTCCTCCTCGATTGAACCACAAACCCAAGTAGTTGATCTAGTTCTATCATCGATCAGCCCCACTCTTCATCAAAATAGTGACACCAAAGTGGTTGATTTGTCTTCATCCTCGATCGAGCCCACTCTCCCATTAGAGAGTGACACCAAAGCGGTCGATCCGTTTCCACCCGTCAACCCCATTCTTCCCTTGGAGAATGAAACTCAAGTGGTCGATTCGGTTCTGTCGTCGATCGATCCCACTCCTCCTTTGATGAGTGCTAAAGTGGTTGATCCAGTCCCTTCCTCGGTCAGTCCCACCCTTCATCCGAAGAGTGCCAAAGTGGTTGGTATGGTCCCTTCCTCGATCAGTCCCACCTTTCATCCGAAGAGTGCCAAAGTGGTTGATCCAGTCCCTTCCTCGGTCAGTCCCACTCTTCCTATGAGGAGTGCCATAGTGGTATATCCAAGTCCACCATTGGTTGATCCGATCCAATCATCGGTTGATCCTACTCTCCTTCTAGAGAGTAAACCCGATACTACCCATGTTTTTCTCATTAATACAGACTCTACCGTGCCGGGGGGCATTCCTCCTCCTCCTGTGAAACCCCCTCCAAGTACTAAAGCCATCCTTTTTTATTGGGGTGTGCTAACTAGACCTCGTCTTCCCTCCCACATTCCCTTCTATATTATAATACAAGTTTGTGTTCGAGACGTTCCTCAAACGCTGATATATAAAGGTGCGTCCGTTAGTATTTTGTCTTCTATTGCTTGGTACACTTTGGGTTGTCCGCAACTTGCACCGGTTACATAGAATCTGTTAGATTTTAACAGAAGAACTAGTCAACCTTTAGGGATCCTTCCTCAGTTCCCTGTAACTTTGGGAGGGAAAACTATCTTTATCGATGTCATGGTAGTCTAATACCTCTTGGATTTTTCTTTACTCCTTGGGCAGGATTATGTCTATGCTATGAAATCTCTTGTATCCACTCTTTTTCGTGTGATATCTTTCCCTCACAATGGAATAATTGTGACTATTGATCAACTTTCATTCATCAGCCCTGACTGGGTTACCTCCCTAAGTGGTTCTTATATGCAGACAATATCACCCCTGCCACATGTCAATTATGTGGCGTTGTCTCCCATGACCTCAACTTCCGATGATTTGGATCTGGTAGTTGACATGGTGATTTCTTCGGTAGGTTTATTGGAGCCTAATCTCCTTACCCCTGTCATGACCCTCGACATGGTGCCCTTACAGAGCATTATCCTCTTGGAAGCCATGATCTGGATGAAACCATGAGCATAGTTTCTCTTCTCTGTGGCAAGCTCATTAAAAAATGAAACAGAGGCCTTGAGCATAGTTCTTTTCCTGTGTCAAGCTCGTTAAAAAATGAAACAGTCATCTCTCTTAAACCTTCTTTTCATCCACCCTTCTCTGTTTTCCCGTTTATGAGAGAAATTGGTGACGAGCTCAGAATCAGTGAATGAATCGAAGCTTGGAGGGCATGTCTCCAGCCTTTGATGATCTTTCTGGAGTTAAGCCACTAGCTTTCAAGCTGGGGGCATACCAAGATTAGTCTTTCTTCTTTCTCGTGCTCGTAAATACATGAGAATGCATCCAGGTAAACTTTAATCTCTTTTTCGGACCTGTATGGATACACGAAAAAGGAACCCCCAGGAGTCTCCTTTAAGCTCTTTTCAGACTCTCTAAACATGAAAAGATTGTCGAGTGATCTTGATTCCTTTCCCACTCGTTAAACGGTATGAAAGGGCATCTTTCGAGTGATAATTTATCTCTTTTTCGGCCTCGCGAGACTAACATTACGAAAAAGGACAACATTGGAGTCATCTTTAAGTCCTTTTTAGACTCTCTAAACATGAAAATATTACCTAGAGACCTTGTTATTTTCACTCTCGTTAAAGTATTTGAAGAAAACATATGTTGAGCGATAGTTTATCTTTTTTTTGGTCTCGTCAGACTACTTTACGAAAAAGAAACTGAGAGAGTTCTCTTTTAAGTGTTTTTCCAGACTCTATAATCATGAAAAACCTTCGAGTTTTCTATCTTTGGACTTGCTAAACAAAACATCGACAGGCCCATACGGGATCGAACCCTTACTTCTTCCAGTTCATTAAACAAAGGAAGAGGAACTTACCAAAGGTGAGTTTTATCGAGCATGTGTTACCCTCCTCGAGCTCGTTAAATTAAAAAGAGGTACTCGTCTATCTGGATGGTGGAAAATTTGAAAGAAGCAAGCCAAGCAGTCTCTTGAGAACATTACCAAGTAATTCTTAGAGTCACCCTTGAACACGACACTTTGTCTCTTGCATGCATTATAATCTGCTGAACCTCTGCACTGAGCCAATCCTTGGAGTTTCTTCCACTCCTCTGGGTCACCTGACGTAAGTCACAACATCCACTGCATCATCAAGTTTTGGCCCATGTCATGTTTCTGTTGTTGTGACTCAGTGTTCAAGGGAAGTATCCACCTCGAGAGTCATCCATCACAAATATCTTGTCTCAATACCTGTGTCAATCCATGTTCATGTGATCTACCAATTACATCTTCGTGTATGTTTCATGTCGTTGATGGGGGATACATCAAGGCCCTCCTTTGATGAGTATATTCCTGTCGACTTCAACACATTATCCAGGAATTAGACTTAGAAACCAGTTATTACTTTGGGACCTGCATGCCTCAATGGAAGGCCTCTTCATGTTCGACAGTGGGTTTACATCATTGACCTCTGATTGGATGATTCCATGGATGTTCGACTCCAGCTCATCCATTCACATTAATTGGAATGTAATAGGGTACCTTCGGAATCATTGACATTTATGGTGATCTCCCTCGTACTTGTTAACGGTTTACATCATTGACCGATAATCAAGTGGTTTCTACCATGTTCGACATCAGGACATCTATTCACATGGTTAGATTTGTACTACATCGGGATCGGTAAGAAGACCCTGGGTTGAGTGATCACTTTGATATGTATTT
>SNQJ01S0155537.1:0-22428 GCA_010110895.2 Picea sitchensis | reverse complement strand
AAAATAGTACACTTCATGGAAGTCTTATTCATCAATGGACTCTTCATCACTGAGAAAAATTTCTTCTTCAAATTTATGTGCAGGAGGAATGCAAGACTTGACAACCTCATTTTCATCAAATTGGAGAGAGGATGTTGATCTTTCATTTGAGTTCTCAACGTGTTGCACTTTGTAGGAGTATTCTTCATTGATGCATTCGTCATCACTAAAGTAATACATTTTGGAAATCATGGAACATAAGGAATTTACTTTATGACATATATTAGCAATATCCAATGCTAACAAATCAGTAGGACCCTCATATGATTCCTCCTCAGGTTGTAATTTATTGGAATTATTCCTTTTCTATCTGATAAATTTCTAGGTGGACATGTTCCTCCAATGATTCTTCATCAAAATGGGATTAATCCTCAAAGTGGAGTGCTTCATATGTTTGTTCTCGAAAGGATAAAAAAGTGAACCCTCGTTCTTCTTTTCATCGAGATCCCACAGTTCCTAGGATTCTTTCTCCTCTTCATGGAGTTGTTGTTCAAACAATGGTTGAGAGTTTTCCTGAAAGTACTTTGATGTTTCCAATTCCTTGGTAAGACTACTAATGAAACATTCATCTAGAGGAGTTTTTATGACCCATTTATCAAAGAAAAAATTGATGAAACATGTGAATGAAGTGATTCTCTTGGGAGGAGAACCATAATTGAGAAAGACTCTTTTTATTGGCTATAAAGAGCTCATAAACAACTTTATGAATACATCTTCATGAGTTATCTTAAAACCATAAATGTATTTAATAAATTGTAGGACATTATAAACCATCGAGGTGGGGTTTCCATTGTATTGTGGACAATTATATCTCCACTCCTGAGGAATATGGTTTGGATACATGAGGATATTCGTAATATCAATAAAAGGATATCTCTCATAGAAATACCATGGAGCCATGGTCCCATTATATTGAAAGAAAACACAATAGAACTATCATATGAGCTCAAGTCTCATCGAATATAAGAGGGTAATATCCTCAATGGATTCTCCAGATGTGTTTGAAGCAAGAATAATTGAAAATAATAAGGGAACGTCCCTGAAAGGGAGTCACCAAATAAGATATGAGTAAAGGCTTGGGGATCAAAGTTTGTCAAAGTGTCGTTAGGGATCGAAAGAGGATTCAAAATCCTCCCTGGTAATGGTGGAAAAATGTTATTGCACAATATGTATATTGGAAAAACCCCAAGCCAATCCATGGAAGTGTGACAACTATGGGAGTACCTGCCCATTGTCACCTTAGATAGACACTCTCCTTGCTTTAATGATGATAAAATCACCATAAGGGGGGAATCTTAGTGACCCTAGGGAGATTGAGATGGAAAGTGAAATTATGATGAGTGAAATCCCTATAGGTCAATATTAGAGATGAAGGAAGTATTATAAAATAGTATTGTGAAGGGGAAGATGGTTTCCAAGTGTTTTTTACTTGTAAAACAATATTAGCTGTACCTGGAACAAGAAAAATTATAATAAGGCAAGCGATATATTAAAGGGGACCAACAAGATAATATTGTTGTCCCTATTTTCAACAGTATGGACACACACACACACACACACACACACACACACACACACACACACACACACACACATATCAACATATATATATGTTACTATATGCAAAATTAACCATCCAAAAAATTAAACAATTATTGGGTAATCAAGCCCTAAACTTGTAGATAATATCCAAATATTTAAACACGAGTTTTGATGGAAAATTAGGGCTTAAAAAAGGTGTTGTCAACAACATATTAGGGAATCCTTGTGGCTGTAGATTTTTTTTTATACAACAACAATTTCTAGCCACTGAAATTCACAAGAAAAACACTTATATGAAATCCCTTGACAGGAAGAATATTTAGTACTATTTGCTTGCAATTTTTAGCGGTATAAAGTGTGAAAAAAGATAATAAAAGAGTGATTTGTTGCAACCCTAATGGATATATCTTTTACTTTATAACAACAAGAGAATCACTTGGATAAATAAGATGTCTTAGAGGCTCAAACAATCTTATAACATGAAGAACAACTTCCAACTTAGACAATTAAAAAATCTCTATTTTTCACATATAACAATGCAAAGATTTTAGATCTCCAATACAAAATTGCCTACTACCTTATCATTTGGTTTATGGGGTCTCTTGTTGTAGGGGCTAGTTTTGTTACCAACGTAGGTGTGTAATCCTTTTTACCCCGTAGGGAAAAAAAAACTAGAAAGGTAAATATATGAGGGTGTAATCCTTTTTACTCCTCCTAGCAACCTTTTCAAGTCAACTTATCCAAGAAAAAAGTGATAGATATTAGTGTAGGGTGTATGAATTTATATTCTTTCAAGGATTTAGACAAGAATAACTATGGAACAAGAAGAAAAACCAACAATATGCATAAATTTCCTTACCAATTCCAATAGATAGCAATATAAACCCTCTTCTACCAAGAATATTCCACCACAAAGCAAGACAAACATCCAAGAGATATAGTGCATCAATTCCTTCCACTAGACAGGTAACTATCATCCAAATATCACAAGACAGAGAGAGATGTGATTTTCCCAAGTAGGCTGAACATTTCAGTAAAATGTTATGCAATTCTCAAGTGTGATATATGTCAAATGAAAGTGACAAGGTCTTGTTTTATACACGACCTTGTAAAACAAATTTGTCCACTTAACTTAGGGTAAAATACAAATTAGGGAGGACAACCTCCTAATTTTCCCCTTTACAAATTCTAATTTAATTTTAGAAACAAAGAAATACCTAAAAGATGTTTTCATTCCCTCTAGGGGTGACATTTTGGCATAGTGAACAAGTTGTTGAGCTATTTGAGGCCTCCAAAGGCCAATTATTTAAGGTGAAAGGGTCTTCCTCCATCAAAACATGATAAGTCATCATTAGATCATCCATCTCCATCAAACCCTAGTTTTCCAAATGTGACATCATGCTCCAAAAGAGAAGGATAAGGCCTCCAAAGGAAAACGTTGGGGCTAGAAAGCTATGAGTCACCTCCTAGGGATACTCAAGTGCTTCCAAATGCAACATCCCTGATCCAAGATATCAAAAGGAGAGGGGGTGCATCATCCAACCTATGGGATTCCTACTCGAAGTGAAGTTCCAAGTGACCTTGTGCATCCACGATCAAGATTTCACCTATCAAGAACCTACAAAGACATGAGAGTACACCCTCCAAGGGTCCACAAGTCAAAATATCATGCCAAGTAATCCATATCCAATAAAATAACCACCCGAACATGCGCATCAAATCCCCCCTTTTCAAAATAAACATATGATCAAAGGCTTTATACAATTTTCCAAATTTAGATATGGGAGGGATGTCATAGTGCCCTATTGGGTGGACCATTTCCCAGGTCAAGGAGTGTTTCCAAAGTTGAATCCCCTCTAAGTCATGTAGTGGGTATGAGGTGGATGGGTATAGACTTATTTGAATGAACATTCATGACATAAAAGGGCTCATATTGTCTCATTTATGGGATTCTTTGTGGAGGATGTGTTGCCCTTCATCTATGATGCAACATTTTTACATTCCCATTTTCCATTAATTTAGTATTGTGTTTATAGGTTGAAGACGATATTGGGGCATTAAACTGAGCAATAAAAACAAATCCCACATACACTCTACCCTTTTCACAATGCTTTGCCAATTTGAATATAGTGTGGGGCACTAAACTAAGAAATAAAAATGAGGCCCACACATGATCTACCTTGGTTGGCATGATTGGTTAATTAGTTATTTTAAGGGGCCCCTCAATCTTTTGGAGAAAAATTTCATTGTTCTCGATATCCACGAGCAAGCATATGGAAGTGTTGTGATTGGCTTTTATATTTTTCCACCTACAAGCCTCTATGCCATTAGCCCTTTCTTCCCATGAAATGAGGTACAATCCCTTCTTGGGTCAATGTGGCCCAAAAACCCAAAAGATGAGGATACGAAAGGGAAGAAACATGAAAATTGACAAGTGTGTGTAGGACTGGTGCAATGAATTTTCAACAAGACCCCCTGGTATAAATCATTTCCCTAAGGGTGGCCACTTACTAGGAAACCATGACACTCCCTAAGATGAAATAGGGAAAACATCATAATTTTGAAGAAAATTTTTTCAAAATCAAGAAAGGGCTCTTTGAAATATGTTCAAATGCTTGAATTATTAAAATGGCACTTACCACAATATCAGACTTGTAACCCCATGGAGAAATAAATGCTTTCCTTTGTGATCTAGGTTAGGTGTGGTGGACATTGTTTCCATCGATGAGATGGTGATGTGTGGTGAATGAAGGGCTATGTGTGCTAGGATGCCTGTCGGTACTCCATGTATGCAAATTGAGGGCTTGGATACATCATCTCATTAGTTATCCCTATAAATGTGGGATAACATAGAGAAACATCCATCTAATGGTATTTCATTCCCTTATGTCACACACCCACAATAGGGAATAAATAAATTTCACTTTTTCTTAACTTTCTTTAGTTTCCCCTTTCTTCTGTTGCAGGTTCTTCCAATCTGTGACTCTTTCCTGAGAGCCCTCCATTTTTGAAGGGTTTGAGAAACAGGTACTAGATTTCCAAGATATCCCCTTCCTTCATGTGTCCCCAAGTTGTGACCACATTCTCCCGCGATCCAATGGTCCTGATCTCCTCTCTCGTGAATCGAGATTTCTCATTTCGCGACTTTGGAGGTTGGCTTACCTCTATTTCCCCGATTCTCGATTTCCCAATATTCGCTTTCTATATGAATGATATAGATCCCTCCTTCTATCAACGAATATGATACTTTCACGAACTTGGACTTTGTAAGTTGCGAGTCAACGAAACACTGACTTCTCTCCATGCGTCCCTTCTCAATGGACGGCTAGGATCAAATCGTGTCTTCACGTATCAAGTATTTGGATGTGAGTCAACCCTGACTCTTCCAATCCTCGAACTCTCATCCATGATATCCCATGATATGACAGTCCAGATCCTTTCTCGTGAATTGGGTCTTTTCCAATCTCCAATTTCTCAAAATTCACCCGCATCAAATCAACAGTCCACAATCCTCCGTGATCCAACAAATGTGATCACATCGTAAGTTCATGTATCATGAGTCATCAAAACTCTCTCCTTTGACTTTGTCGATGTGCGAGTCAGTGAAATGTTGATCTTTTGTCACTTTTCCTTCCTAGCACTAACAACTAGGATCAACTCTACTCTTTCCCTTGTGAATCTTCGGGAGTCCAAATCCTCAAACCCTCGGATCTGCTGCCATCTGTCTACCCTGACGATGGACAATTTCGATGATTTCATAACTTTGAGACTTGCCAAATCCCATTCTCCTGTATACTTTTGAAGGGTTTAACCCTTGTGCACCTTTCCTAGATCCAACGACTATTGGTCCCCACACTCAGATCTAACGACCCAGATCCAATCTCCTCTTGCGGGCTCTTCTAATTGTCTAGACATGAATTCCCACAGTCAAGATCTCTCATAGTGCTCGATCCAATGGTCACTGCTCCTCCTCCTCCTAAGATTTCACTTTCTTCCCTGACTTGGAAGATTTCAAATGTTCCAGAGGCCTCGGCCCTCGATCTACCTCCTGCGAGCCCTGATATATGGGTCTCTACTTCCGCTTTCCTTTTAGAGCTTACGAACTTGAAACAATTTTGCCTATTGGACCCCATCTATGCTCTTAAAAAACGGTTATCTCTTCTGAGATTGGTTCTTAGGGGATTTTGAATTCCCACATACTCTTGCGTTAGTATGCTCATGTTAGATCGATGATCCATGATCTTCCTTGATACAATGGTCTAGATCACATCGCAAATTTAGGTTTCATAAGTTCAGTCGTGCCAACATGCGGATCTCTTGACATGTGAAGCCCTGATTTCCCCAATCCGATGGTCAAGGATGGTCCCGATATATCCTTAGATCTACAGTCCAGATCAAATCGTAACTTTGGGTTTCGAGAGTTTAGTCGTGCCAACATGCGAGTCTCCTGACGTGCGAATCCCCGATTTTGCCAATCCGATGGTCAAGGAGGGTCTCAATAGATCCTTAGATCTACGGTCTAGATCACATCGCAAATTCAGGTTTCGAGAGTTTAGTCTCACCAATGTGCAGATCTCCCAATGTGAGAATCCATTATTTCTCCAATCCAACAGTCACCACAGACCTTGGGTTCTCTTGAACGGACATCATCCGTTCATCTTCTAAATGAAAGGATATTCACTTTCAATACTTGAACCTCACTATTCTTCTTAAGCTTTGTTGGATCTGAAGGACTTAAGATTTTTTCACTCTTTCTTTCAAATGTAACGCTTGGAAGCGTTCTTCCGTGCACTCCTTACATTCATTCCTCAACTCTAGGACTTAAGATTGTCTCTGTCTCTTCCCACCTTGCAGAGAATTGGAGCATACCTGCACTACCTCTCCTGAGCTTATTAGACTTCATCCTCACAGTGATTACGAGTTTCAACCTCTGCAATTAGGGAAGTAGTCACATGAATATAGGACGATGATGAAATTATCTGGGAAAGCGATTCCTAGGAATTAAACTAGATCATAAGGAAATCAAGCAGATATGAAATTTCTCAAGGAATGAATGCATACTTCTAACTTAATCATTCAATACAGAAACCATTATAGGAATATAAATATAATTCATGCATCCATTATTTCCAATTCAAAGAACAAGGCATAAAACCACTTATCATAACCATAAGGCATGATGAGACTATTGAGAGGGGTGATCATTTACACCCAACCATAGGCGCCGTCACTCCCAATGGATTTATCACTGGCCACCCCCCAAGATTAGGCTACGATGCTTTGAGATTCAATCTGTCACTTGCAGCTGAACAAAAGTTAGGGACGAAGGTTACTCTCCTTATCCCTATATAGGAATAGATGAGGATGAAGGTTTCTCTCCTTCTCCTGACTCTATCTCTATCCTCTCTGATCATAACTCACTTTCACTTTCAATCCTTCCTCGGACCTGAGAGTTTCCGCTCTCATCTCTTCATTCCTCGCAAGCCCTCTCCCTGCCCACACAACGCTTCCTTTCTTTCCTTCCTCAACAAGATTGCCTATGGCTCAAAATCCCAGTCCGTGGTTAGGTCTGGAAGCCTTACAGATGGGCGTTCTACCCCATCCCCTCATTAACACTTGAGGAGACCTTCCAACCTACCAGCCTGACTGTAATTCATTTCAATTCAGAGGGTTGTTTTGATCTTGAGCAATTAAAACCAGCATAGTACTGGTTCGGTGGAGGTTAACAAAACCATTCTAAGTCCCCTCCACCGTATTTTCATTAGAAATCATGGTATCTCTTAACACATACCCTTTTCATCAATCAGGTAACACATTTCCATTATCTATTAATATAAAAAAAATTACATTTATCGACCTTCATACAAAGGTCCACCAAATCAAATATTCACACTTTGAGTTTGCCATGGTTCTTGGACAATAAAGTTATATTTACAGACTGGGGGAAACAGGGTGTTACAATTCCCTCCCCCTTAAAGGAATCATCATCCTCTATGTTCTATCTATCAACATGATAGGTATGAATAGAAGTAAACAAAATCGGATATGCTTGTCTCATGGCATCTTCCATTTCCCACGTAGCCTAATCTGGGTCAAAGTGTTTCCATTGCACCTTGACCTGTGTAATGGTTCATTTCTTGAGTGATGTTTCCTTCCTGTCTAGTATACATTGGGGTTCTGGCAAGAATTATCCCTCCTGTTCCACCTGGATCACAAACCAATCAATTATATGATTAGCATCATGTACATGTTTCTTCAATAATGAAACATGGAAAACATTATGTGCCTTTACTGTGTGAGGAAGTGCTATCGTATAGGCTACAAGTCCCAATCTATTTAAGACTTCAAAGGGTCCACAATACCAAGGTGCCAACTTGGCACAGGCTCCCACTCTCAAATAACTCTTCCTGGGTCTAACTCTGAGATAGACATGGTCTCCAGCTTTGAACTCTTAGGGAGTTCTCTTTCTGTCGGCGTAACTTTTCTATCGGTCCTAAGCAATTTTCAGATTTTTCCTTATCTGCCCTACTTGTTGTTCCATTTCTTTCAGCACGTCGGTTTTGATTGTAATTTTTTCCACTTGATTACACTAGCTGATTGGAATCTTGCACTGTCTACCATAGAGGACTTCAAAAGGGCTCATCTTCAAGGATTCTTGATAAACATTGTTGTAGGAAAACTCTACCAATGGTAGGTAGTCTTCCCACTTCTTAGGCTGATGCATTACATGCATCCTTAACATGTCCTCTACTATTTGGTTCACTTTTTCTGTCTTTCGATCGGTTTGAGGGTGATAAGATGTGTTGAATAGTAGTTTTGTCTCCAGACCGACCATTAGGGATTTCCAAAAGTTTGAAGTGAACTTGGTATCTTGGTCAGATACAATTTCCTTGGGCATCCCATGCAGTCTAAATATCTCCTTCATGAAGATGTTGGAAATATGTATGGCCTTGCAAGTTATTTTGACAAGAGTGAAATGAGAAGACTTACTCAGTTTTTCCACCACGACCATGATGGCATCATTTTCTTTGGTCGAATATGGTAATCTGGTGATGAAATCCATGGAGATGGTTTCCCATTTCCATTTTGGGATCGGTAGGGGCTGTAATAATCCTATTGGATGTCAGTGCACTGCCTTAACTTGCTGAAATTCTAGGCATGTATCTAGATAGTTAGCTATGTACTTCTTAAACCCAGACCAATAGAATTGTTTCGTAGTGGCCGTGATCATCTTTCAATATCCTGGGTGAATAGTAAATGGTCTCTTATGTAGTTCATCCATTATGAACCTCTTAAAGTCATCATAGTTCAGAATATACAATCTATTTCTATAAGTCAACAACCCTTCCTCGAGCATTTGGTAGACTGTGTACTTTAGTCTTGTAGGCTCTTGTCTTAGGTATGAGGTCATGGTCTTGAAGAATGCATCTTTCTTTTGTGAATTTCTGACTCTTTCCCTGACATCTATTTCACAGGTGCTTACTGATGCCAGATGAATTGTTTTTATACTTCTGCTAAGGAAATCAACCACCCTACTTTCCTTTCCTTTGATGTGTTTTATTTCACAATCAAACTCACTAAGAAGATCCATCCACCTAGCTTGCCTGGAATTGAGCTTTGGTTGATCAAACAGGTGCCTCAACCCACAATGGTTTGTTGTAAGCACAAATATCCTTCCCAAGAGGTAGTGCCTCCACATTTTTAAAGCATGTACTATGACATCCAACTCTGGGTCATGGGTCACATAATTGATCTCATGCTCGTTTCATTTTCGAGACACGTAGAAAATTACACGTCTCTCTTGCATAAGGACTCCTTTGAGTCCTTCCTTGCATGCATCTGTACACACGAGGAAATCATTATCCGAATCTGTAATATTCAACACGATTGCATGGGTCAGGAGGTATTTCAGTTCCTGAAATATTTCTTCACATTTTGATGTACAAATGAATTTGATCCCCTTTTTCTGAAGCACGGTGATTGGAAAACCAATCTTGGAAAATCCTTTTATGAAACATCTATAGTATCCTACTAAGCCCATGAAGGATCTAATGTCTAATACATCCTTTGGGGTAGGCCATTCCATATTAGATCTAATCTTATCGGGGTCCACTGCCACCCCTTCCTTAGAAATGACATGGCTAAATAATGGACTTTCTTCTGAAATAAGCTGCACTTGCTAAACTTAGCGTAGAGATGATGCTCTCTTAGTACTTGAATTACGAGTCAAAGATGTTCTTCATGATCCTCCCTATTATTGGAGTATATTAGGATATCATCAATGAAAACCAATACAAATTTGTCTTGAAATTTGCTGAGTACATTATTCATCAAGCACATAAAAGTGGTGGGGGCATTGGTTAACCCAAATGGCACCACCACGACTTCATAGTGACCATACCTCGTTTTGAAGGCTGTTTTTTGGATGTCTTCATCCTTAATCCGAACTTGGTGGTATCCAGTCCTTAAGTCAATCTTCAAGAATATGGAAGCACCTCCCAATTGGTTGAACATGTCATCGATTCTTGGTAAGGGGTACTTGTTCTTTATGGTTGTCTTATTGAGTTGTTTATAGTCTATGCACAGTCGAAGTGTGCCATCTTTATTTTTCAAAAACAAGACAGGCGCTCCCCACGAAGATACACTAGGTCAGATGTATCCTTTTTCCATCATCTCCTTTATTTGTAGCTTGAGTTCAACCAACTCTGGCGTGCTCATCCTATATGGAATTATAGATGTTGGCACCACTCCTGGTGTAAACTCTATCAAGAAATCAATATTCCTTCTCGAAGGTAGACCTGGTACTTCTTCAGGGAACACGACCTTGTATCATCTTAATATGGAGCGGTCCTCTAGGCTTGGTTTGTTGTCCTTAATAGATTCCAACACTTGTATTGCATATAAGGAACACCCTTTTCTGCAATACTTCTTCATTTGAAGGGATGATATTTGTTTCACTGAGACAGGCTTCTGAATCCCATGGAGGGTCATCATTATCCCTTCTTCATTTACACATTCTAAAGTTTTATGATAACAATCCACTTTAGTTTTATAAGAATCCAACCAATCTATACTAATCAACAAGTCATACGAACCTAGGGGAACTACGTTAAGGTTCGCTCAGGTGGGAAATCCACCCATGATGAATTGACAGGCTAGTATGGCCTCTGCCACCTTTCTTTTGGTCCCAGTGGCTAATTGCACCAACCATGGTTTAACATGTCTAGTTGGTTGCAGTTTACACTTATCAACAACCTGAGGAGCCACATAACTCAAATTATAACCCGGATCAATTAAAATATAAACTAGATGGTTGGCGATCATACCTTCCAGTTCCGCTACTGAATCTTGGTGGTCAGCTTGATTTTTTTCCAAGGTTGTATAGATTTGTGGCATTCTCCTAGCCACATCATTGATGGTGGTAGCTTCTTGGATATTGTAGGCTCTCTTACTGTTATGTTGTCTGTGTGTGCAGTCCCTCAATTTATGATCTTCTCCACAACCCAAAAATTTTAAGGGTTCTTTCTTGAGGTTGTCAGTCCTCATTGGGACTGTCTTAAAAGGTTTATTTCCACTTTCAGAGGGGAAATTTTACTGATATACACTTCTAGCAGGAAGGATCCCTCTAGAATATTTTCCATAGTTCTTAAATCTTGAGGATTTAAACCCTTTCTTCTGGAATCTTGAACTATTCTTCTTCTTCCAATCCTTGTGGGGTCTTGTCTTACTCCCAAACTATTCATAACAATACCTTGCCTTCCAGATAGCTTCTTCTAAGGTCTTTGGTTTGTCGAACTCAATCCTATCCTGGTAGGTCTGAGGTAACCCACTAATGAACCATTGCATTTTTTATTTTTCATATTTTATCTAGGGTACATACCTTAGTAGTTCAAGGAATTTATTGACAAATTCATCTATGATGAGATGCCCCAGTCAGAGCTCATAGAATTCCTTAGGTTTCCCATCCATGCATTTTTCTGACAGATATTACTTCCTGAAGTATTTCTCAAACTGTTTCCATGACAAGTCCTTCTCATGGACTCCTTTCACATTCCTAAGGTCTTCCCACCATATGGAAGCCTTTCCATTCAGGTTGAAGATGGTTATTCGAGCCTTCAAGTTTTCAGAGTAGTCATGGACTCTGAAATAATTCTTTAAACCAAGCAGGCAAGCTTTCGCCTCTTCTCCCTTCTTAATCTTTCCATCGAAAGAGGGTGGTTTGGATTTATTGAACTCTTTAGGACTAGGGGTTTTGGAATTCTTCTGTTTCTTTCCTTTCCTGTGAGGATGCGAGCCAAAGATTCATTTCCATAGGAATCTCTCGATGAGTGTCCCCTGCCTCCTAGTTGGAACTTCTTTGTGGTACTTCTCCCAGTGGGGTAACTTAGGGAGTCATGTTTTCAGATCTCAGGTGGACTCTGACTTCTCTTCTTGTGTCATCGGTCGACATAACTGGTTACGGGTTCATGTTGTAGTTGCCTCTATATGTCGGATAAGCTCTGTAGAAAGACTACATTAATTCCTGTTTGTTTCTCTTGCTCCTTTATAAATCTATCCTTGCCGTCCTTGAAACTCTGTAACTAGGCCATAAGGCTCCTTACAGTTTTTTCCAGATTTGGAGGGGTTCCCACCATGCTCCTTTCATCATATTCTTCGCCTCTATTGTGGGATCCATCCCCCACTTCATGGCATTTCACCATCCTTTAGTCTTGGAGTTTTCTCGTGATTCATCGACATCTCGAGTGTTGACAAAAACACTTATTGTTAGCTAACAATATATTGGTTTATGAACAATACATGGTTCAATTTCTTAAATGCATATACACAGTAGAAAGTTTCACTCTTTTCTTTAATAACATTTTTAACCAGACTTTTAAGAAAGAGGTAAGGTAGAGTGTCACTCCTTTAAAAGTAATCCAAATAGCGTTTTTAAGCAACTTGTCCATAAGCCCAAGTAAGCCAAGTGTTGTACCCATGCTCTGATACCATTTTGTCACACACCCATAATGGGGAATAAATAAATTTCTCTTTTTCTTAACTTTCTTTAGTTTCCCCTTTCTTTTGTTGTAGGTTCTTCCAATCCACGACTCTTTCCTGAGCCCCCTCCCTTTTTGAAGGGTTTGAGAAATAAGTGCTAGATTTCCATACTAGCCCGTTCCTTCATGTGTCCTCAAGCTATGACCACACTCTCCCGTGATCCAACGGTCCTAATCTCCTCTCTCGCGAATCAAGATTTAGTGTTTCGTGACTTTGGAGATTGGCTTACCTCTGTTTCCCCAATTTTCGATTTCCTAATATTCACTTTCTAGATGAACGGTCTAGATCCCTCCTTTGATCAATGACTGTGATCCTTTCATGAAATCAGACTTTGCGAGTTGCGAGTTAGCAAAACACTGACTTCTCTCCATGCATCCCTTCTCGATGGATGGCTAGGATCAAATCACAGCTTCGTGTATCGGGTATTTGGATGTGAGTCAACCCCGACTCTTCTGATCCCTAAAATCCCGATGACATTAGATCAATGATCCACGATCTCCCATGATCCGATGGTCCATATCCTTTCTCACGAATCGAGTCTTTCCCAATCCCCGATTTCCTAAAATTCACCCGCATCAAATCAATGATCTGCAATCCTCTGTGATCCAACGGCTGTGGTCAAATCGTGATTTCGTGTCTCATGAGTCATCATAACTCTTGAATTTGAATTTCCCGATGTGTGAGTCAGTTAAATGTTGATATTCCGCCACGTGTCCTTACCAACACCAATGTCTAGGATAATCTCTACTCTTTCCCTTGTGAATCTTCCAGAGTCCAAATCCTTGAACTCTCAGATCTGCTACCATATGTCTATGTTGTCGATCGATGGTTCCAATGATTTCAGAACTTCGAGACTTGCCAAAGCCCATTCTCCTATATACTTTTGAAGGGTTTAACCCTCGTCCACTTTTCCTGGATCCAATGGTTGTTGGTCCTCACATTCATATATGATGACCCAGATCCAATATCCTACTGTGTGTTCTTCTAATTGTCTGGACGTGAATTCCCACGGTCTAGATCTCTCACAGTGTTGGATCCAACGGTCACTACTGCTCCTCTTCCTAAGATTTCACTTTCTTCCCTGACTTGGAATATTTCAAATGTTTTGGAGGCCTCAATCCTCAATCTACCTCCTGTGAGCCCTAATATATGGGTATCTACTTCCTCTTTCCTTTCAAATATTATGAACTTGAAACAAGTTCACCTCTTGGACCCCATCCGCGCTCTTAAAAATTGCTTATCTCTTTTGAGCTTGGTTCTTAGGGGATTTTGAATTCCCACATACTCTTGCGTTAATCTTCTCACGTCAGATCGATGGTCCATGATCTTCCTTGATACAACGGTCCATATCACTCACAAATTCGGGTTTCAGAAGTTTATTCGTGCCAAAGTGCAGATCTCTTGACGTGTGAATCCCCAATTTCACCAATATGATGGTCAAGGAGGGTCCTGATAGATCCTTAGATCTATGGTCTAGATCACATCACAACTTCAGGTTTCATGATTTTAGTCACGCCAACATGTGAATCTCCCGACACATGAATCCCTGATTTCACCAATCCGACGGTCAAGGAGGGTCCCGATAGATCCTTATATCTACGGTCCAGATCACATCGCAACTTTGGGTTTCAAGAGTTTAGTCGCGCCAACGTGTAGATCTATCGATGTGCGAATCCCCTATTTCTCCAATCCAACAGTCGCGACAGACCCTGGGTTCTCCCGAATGGACATCATCCGTTCATATTCTAAATGAAAGGATATTCCCTTTCCACACTTTCCTTAGATTTGTTGGCTCTGAAGGAATTAATATTTTTTCACTCTTTCTTTCAAACGTAACACTTGGAAGCGTTCTTTCGCGCACTCCTTACATTCATTACCCAACTCTAGGACTTAAGATGGTCTCGGTCTCTGCCCACCTCGCAAAGAATCAAAGCATACCTACACTACCTCTTATGAGCTTATTAGACTCCATCCTCACAGTGATTGCAGGGTTCAACCTCCGCAATCAGGGAAGTACTCACGCGACTCTAGGACGGTGACGAAATTCTCTAGGAAAGTGATTCTGAGGAATTAAACTAGAGCATAAGGAAATCAAGCATATATGAAAGTTCTCAAGGAATGAACGCGTACTTCAAACTTAACGATTCAATATAGAAACCATTATAGGCATATAAATACAATTCATGCATTCATTATTTCCAATTCAAAGCACAAGACATAAAAACACTTATCATAACCATAAGGCATGATGTGACTGTTGAGAGGGACGAAGGCTACTCTCCTTAGCCCTATACCAAAATAGATGAGGATGGAGGTTAACCTCCTTCTCCTATCTTAGTCTCTATCCTTTGTGATTAGAACTCACTTTTTCTTTCAATCCTTCCTTGAACCCAAGAGTTTTCTCTCCCGTCTCTGCATTCCTCGCAGTCCCTCTCCCTTCTCACTCCACACTTCCTTTCTTTCCTTCCTCAACAAGATTTCTTGTTTCTCAAAATACTAGTCCATGGTCAGGTCCAGAAGCCTTATAGATGGGTGGTCTACCCCATCCCCTCATTAACTCTTAAGGAGTCCTTCCCACCTACCAGCCTGACTGTAATTCATTTCGATTCAGAGGGTTGTTCTAATCTTTTGCAATTAAAACCAACATAGTACTGGTTCGGTGGAGGTTAAAAAAATCATTCTGGGTCCCCTCCACCATATTTTCATTAGAAATCGTGGTCTCTCTTAGCAAATCCCCTTCTTGGTAGTCGTGAAACACGTTTGCAGTATCTATTAATATAACATGATTTACATTCATCAACCTTCATACAAAGGTCCACCAAATCAAACATTCACACTTTGAGTTTTCCATAGTTCCTGGCCAATAAAGTTACATTTATAGTCTAGGGGAAACATGGTGTTACACCTTATGAAGGTCCAAGTGGCTTAGTTCCTTCATGAATAACTTTTTTCGGGAAAGGCCCTGCATAAACAAGCAAATATGCCCTCCAGACATCCACAATTCACAAGAATCATGCCAAGTAAAGCACATTTAATAAAGGAACCACCCAAACATGTGCATTAATTATCCCTTTTCAAATTAGACAAATGATCAAAGACCTTCTAAAATTTTTCTAATATACGTATGGGAGGGTTGTCATGGTATCCTATTGGGTAGGCCAATTCCCAAGTCAAGAATTGTTTCCCAAGAAGACTCTCTCTAGACCACGTAGTGATTATGAGGTGGATTGGGGGAAGTACTCTTGGGAATGGGGTTCTTGATAGATGAAGGGATCATATTGTCTCATTTACAGATGCCTTTGTGGAGGGTGCATTGCATCCCTTCGTTTGCAATGCAACATTTTTCCAAGCCCTTTATTTTCCTTTCCTTTTTCCTTTTTTTATGATCCAAACATTGAGTGCTATGTGCAATGGAAAGAAAAAGAGAACCTCCATTCCACTTGAATTTAGAACACATTAAGTACTATGTGTGCTGTAAATTAAAGAACACTACAATGCATTCCCCCATCAAACAACATATTTTTGATTTATTTTCATTTTAAAATTCCTTTATTTTTATAGAGAAGTGATTCGTGTCTCTCAAGACATTTAGGGCGAGAATATAGAAGGATAAATTATGGGTTTTTAATTTTACAGTGCTAGATGCAACACATCTAGGCCTTCATCCCCTTCTTCCCATGAAATGAGGTACAAAACCTTCTTGGGGTCAATGAACCCAAAAACCAAAAATATGATAAAATGGAGGGGAAGAAGTGTGGAAAGTGGTAAGTATGAGTGGGAATGGTAGGATGACCCTTTAATGGGACCCCCCAGTAGAAACCCTTTTACTGAGGGTGACCAACTTACTAGGATACCATGTCAACCACCAAGTTGAAATAAGGAAAAATATATAATTTCTAAGAAAACATTCCATAATCAAGAAAGGACCCTTTTCCACATGCTCAAATTATTCAAATATTAAAGTGACACTTACCACAATATTGGGATTTTTATCTCCTGAATAAATACTTGTTGTCTTCTGTGGACCAAGATGGTGTGGTGGATGTTGTTTTGCTACTAACGATGAGTGGTGATGTGTGGTGGAGAGGAGGGTATCTATATTCTCAATGTGGGATCTATTGGTTAATATGGATATTGAAAGCCCATGTCTTCTACTTGCGGGCCTCAAGACATCATCTCCTTAGTTACCCCTAGGGTAGGGGGTAACAAGACCAAAAAAAAAACATGGTTTTTTTGGTCCCTCTAGTTTTCCTTTATGCAACAATGAAGAAAATTTTGTTGAACATTTACTAAGTAGATTTTCATTTATTAATTAATTTTGGGAAAAAGGAGCCACTTTATTTTGAAAGTCTGACAGGAAAATTGATAGCCTTAGGAACACTTCTTAGTAATGGATTCGGTAGGATTTCCATAATTCTCTCCTCAACATAGTTTCAAATCTATTCCCGAGTTTCCTAATTTGGGACACATGGAAGGAAATCAACAAAAGAGTATGTAAGGACTTGCATAGATACCCCCAAAATATATTGAACAGAATCAAACAAAACATAGTGGATACTTTAGAAACACAACATTGGATGAAGGAGGATCAAATATTGACCGAGCCAAAGGAGATGATTCTAAATGTTGATCCTAAGGTCTGCACTTGACTGCTAAAGGGCAAAGCTAGGCCACCTATCAGTTTAGAATGATTGTTTCTTTTAAATTTTTGTTGTTTGGTCAGAGGGTTATTCTATCAAGACAAAGGAAAGGTTGGGTTGGAAGAACGATATGGATGAGGGCCCTCCTTGGCTGATGGCACACTAATGACAGACCAGTGAAATAATAGAAAACAGAGGGGAACAACAAACTGCTCAATGAATAATCTGCTGCAAGAAGTTCAATACTTAAAATATCATTTCAAGACATCAAACATGTATCAAAAAACAATAACTCCCACATGTTGCAAAAAAAAAATCTTCACCAAAGCATTAGTTGTTTGACAGGTTGCATATCAGTAAAAATAAGTCGTACAATAACTGAAAGGAAATGAAATGTACGTTGCACAAATAAAAAACTGTATTCAATATAAGAATGAAAACACATGAAGAGTTGAATAAAACACCGCCATCAAGAGTATGTTCACCAGGTAGAGATATTTCATCCATGCATAAAATGGGTCCAACCAATCTTTTGTATTGCTATTCTTTCCTAAAAAAACACGACCTTTACAATATCCAAAAAAAACTATTTAAAAGAGTTGCAAAGGCTCTCATCCTTAGGGGAATGCGTCCTAAATTTAGAGAAATTTTCATAAATCAAATAATTAACTTTACTAATACACTAGACTTAATCAACAAGAGTGGTTCTTATCACACACAGAAGACCACTCTTGCATCTAATATAGGAAAATGATGGACTTAAACAAATAAAACTACTATTGTCTCTACGATAGAATTAATGCATGTGATGGAGGAATGGAGTGGCCAAAAATAGGCCTCAGAGTGACAAAGAAGAGCTCTGTGTTGAACGTCGACATGTCTACGAGCTGTTAGAGGACACTGGAGATAACCAACTACATGAGCATAGTTTGTTGAAGTGTCTTTGAGATTAATATATGTAGACCTATGACTGCGAATTAAATCTTTGTCTATGCTTGAGCTCTCAGAAGCCAAATGCATTCTTTATTGACCCCATTAGATGCCATATGTACCTGTGAAATCAATTTGCTAGAATGGTTGTTGGCCCATCAGGTATGAGGGGATATGTGGAGGCGAACATCCAATCGAGAGACAAGATGAATGGACACGAGGGCAGATGACGTGTGAAGACAGATGTCAAAGTGATATGAGGTGTGAATACGGTGGAGGTATCGAGAGTATGGAGAATAGGTGGTGAAAGGAGAGGGGGGGAGGTATTGAAAAACAACCCGGGAGGAACTTGGAGGGGGGTGTAGGCAGTAAACGGATTCAAGAGAGGGGGGTTTGAGTTCTTGACGAGCCACCACATTAGGTAGGGCCCACAATGGGAAAACCACTTTCTCAGATCCTCCCTCCACCTTTAAAGGTAGAAAGGTCAAGGGGCTCTGAGATATGACAAGGACCATTGATCTAGAGAGGTGGGCCACCACCGATAGAGATTAGCATGGGGTTAATGGAGGACAAGTGTCGGGTGGTTAGAGGAGTGAGAGTAGTGAGTGGGATGAGTGGAAGTGACATGGAGGTGAAACAGTGATCTGATGTCATTATAGCACGTGATTGCGGGAGCGGTTGAGGGTGGTTTGGATCTAGACTACCTTTGGGCCCACAATCCACCATAAGTTGCCATGTACCCTTCCAAAAACACCATGGTTTAAATTGCAGGACCGCTTAGGAAAATTAACGCTTAAGAATTTTACGCCCCCGCAATGAAGAGTGGTCATCGATATGATGACGATCTGTGATTTTGGTGATATTTACCTGTTGTAAGGATCAACAGTTCTCGTTGACTTGGGATCAATGGTCCAGATTCACTTCAAAATTTTGGGCTTTGGATGTTTTGAATGTGAAACATGAAAAATCTCCCGGAGAAAAATCTTTGAATGAATGATCTATCGCCATGTGTTGTGACCAATGAACGGTCCATATTTTATTTAGATATCTGGCCTTCGGGAGTTTCAAATGTGAAACACAAAAAATATCCCAGATGAAAATTTTCGAAGTGACGTGGTGGCCTGACGTCATTTGATGTCATGAATTTTGATGTGTCATGGAAGGAAGGGTGACACGTGTCACATGGAAATGGATGAATGTCACAACCAAATGACCTGGGATGAATGCCACATGTCATGACTGATGAGTGTGCCACGTTCTTCGATACTTAGGGCTTCAGGAGTTTCGAATGTGAAGAATGAAAAAACTCCCTGAAGAAAATCCCCAAAGTGAATGATCTTCTTCCGTGTGTCATGATGAATGAACAATCCATATTCTCTTTGGAAGTCCAGGCTTTGGGAGTTTCAAATTTGAAGTGTGAAAAACCTCCTAGAGGAAAATCTCCGAAGTGAATGATTTGCTGCCATGTGTCGTGATGAATGAACGGTCCATATTTTCTTCGAAAATTTAGGCTTCGGTAGTTTATGAATGTTATGCTCGAAAACTCTTGAAGGAAAACGTTGAAGCAACGTGTTGAGTTCTCATGAATTTGGCTCTTCGACTCTTCAGAGGCTTTGGGTCTTCGCTAACTTAGTACTTTGAACTTGATATTAAAACCCTCATGATTCTGGAACCCGAATGGACGAGAGCCATTGATATATTTGACCTGATGGATCTCCACCATCGAAAATTAACCTGTCGATTACCATGGTTTGAGCCCAAAATTTTCTTATCTAGATTGTTGCGTCATGTGCACGGACATTTCCTGTGCATAGAAAAAGACTTAGTATACCCGCGATGAGCTCAATCAATGGTGCAAGTGATCACAAGCATTCTGAAACAAATGTGACATGTATTTTATACTTCCAGAAAAATAGAAATAGAAATGTGCGAAGACTCAAAAAACAAATAAGGGCCAAGACACTCAGTAGTGGGAAACTGAATTAACCAACAGAAAAAGTAAAAATTGATGAAGGCAGATATGAAAAAGAGAGGAGAGGCAGGGTATGGAGACCTAGGTTACAACATTGGTTCCAATTAGGGATAGCTCGTCCCTATGAGGTGTTAGTAACTATAGATCTATGCCTTGAGATTAGATAACTTCTCTTACCTTTCATCACTTACCCTCGTTTCTGTCTGTCAGCCCTGTGTATCTGTTACTGTCCCTCAAACATGCATTTTATTGAATTAAAAAAATTGAAGCTACACACCAGTGCCTTGTTGGGATATGGAGTCTTTATTCACACACAACTAACTAATCAAAAGCAAAAATAAATGAAAGCGTCTATGGAACAAAAGGGACCTTCCCCCATCCTCAAACAAAATAGTGTTTCAGGAATCACCCATTTGTTGGGCCTCCAAAGATCTCTGTATCATCTAGATTGTGCAGGATGAACGTGTTGTTGTCTAGAAATTCAATCACCTTAAAAGATCCAAACCAAAGGTTGTCTAATTTACCATTCTTGGACTTGTCATCCATTTTGGCATCCCACCTCAAAACCAGGTCACCTTCCTGAAAAATATCCTTCTTGGTTTGTTACACATCAAAATTACTCACTTCGATAGTGCCACAAGTGTCGTCATTACAAGTGTTGTAAGTGTTGCATCTTATTCGAAAGTGTCACATCTTGACCACAAGTGTCGCAAGTGTCACAAAAATCATACTTCCATCTTGCCTATGTAATTCCTCTAACGACATCATAGGACACTTAAGACACCTCAAAGACTAGTTTTGAAGAAGAGAAATCAATTGACAAGAACTAAAAGCATTTTTCCATTGGAAAAACCACTAAAATATGGATTTTGGAGAGGAGCGATCCCCTACCCACTGTCAGGGAGTGATATCTCTCCCTGGACCTCTTTGGGGGAGTGTTTGAGCGCCCTGTGCACCCTTTTGGGGGATCACTACCCTTTCTGAGTGAGTTTTTGGTTTGTTGAGCCAAATCAGGGAAGAATCCCCTCAATTTATGAAGGTGGTTGGGTTCGAATAGAAGGTCAAGGAATGATATTAGGGATGATCCTCAACTGAAGGAGAAGAATCATCAACTTATCCTAAATATATCTCAAGTGGTTGGGCCTCTCCAAGGTTATATAAGGAGGCCTCCTCATGGTGAAAGAAGAGGTGGAAACTAGAGATTGATACCAAACTTATGATCCTGTAAGTGGTATTAACAGAGGATATTTCATCAAAGCAATCAGTGTAGATTACTTGAGCAAAGGGGTTGGAAAAGGAGAACTGGAAGAAGCTGTTGTGCCTTCATCCAAAGGATTGTAAGTACTTTTACTTTTTCTTATCAATATATCAATGCTTGGCTTGTTTCTTTCAAACTTATGCTTGTTCCACATGAGTTTGTCTATAGTATATGGATCTATATTTGAGCTAATCTTAGTAGAGTAGGAAGTCCATTGTATGTTTGTTTGTTCTATAGGATCTATCAGGGAGCTTAGGATCGAAGCTTAGCCAGGACTTTGCAAGGCCAAACGTCGTTAATAAGGTACATATCTTTCTTCTTCTCCTTCATATATTATCTTGATTAGATCTAAAAGGATGTCAGTGTCCATGTTAAGCACTTTTCTATCTTGGCCTTAGGAGTCTAGAGTCCAAGAGGGAATCCGCTTGTCTGTAGGAAGATTCACCTGTAAGAGAAATTGACGACTCCATTGGGGAGGAGCTATGATTTTTGTTTCCATTCCTAGATCTTGTTTTCTCCCTTTGACCACTCATTTGACCTTATCCATACTGTCTCTTTGATTCTTATATTTGTTTGATTGCCTCCTTATTTCATCATGATCACCCTGATTTACTGAAATTGCTTGATTTTTTTAGTTTCTGGGCATTTTTATGAACTTTTGGAGAAGAGCGCTCCCCTTCCTTTGATATCAGAGCGTTAACACTCACTGGTCATCTTACACAGAGCACAAAAATGCTCTGGTGCCCCTTACACCAGAGCGCTACCCCCTTTTTTGTGAAAAACCCTCTAGGTTTTCAATTTCTGGGTTCAATTTTTGTTTTTTGCACTTGCTCACAGTCTCATACTCTCAGTTCATCTTGGTATTGGCCTTAAACACCCTATTTTCTAAGGATTGATCCTATTTTGTTTGGAAATTTGACATTTTCTTTCCTTTCCTTGAAGTCACTCTTTATCTTTGTTGACCTAGAGTTAACTTGTTATTTTCTTCTCGTTTATCTGACTGAGTGAAA
>SNQJ01S0155536.1:10308-22430 GCA_010110895.2 Picea sitchensis | reverse complement strand
TTCCTTTTAGCTGGTAAGTTATAATTATGGCTTTCGACTATGAGGAATAGTTGTGCAATTACAAGTATTTCCTCATTCCCAACATCCAAGCCTCTGCATATTCATCTTTCTTATTCTCACCGTCAAATTTATGAGGCTTAATATTCTTGAACTCTCCCTGCAAATATTCTACCTCGGATCTTCTTCTATGATGTCTGACATGGGACAAACTTGGGATTCTTTTTTACTTTAAAAAATGCATGAGATCTAGTAGTTAATTTCCTTGGTGAATGGATATGATGTTTACTAGCACTTCTAGAGTGCTTGGTACTTTTAACTTCTTCTTTTCTCACATGAGGCTTGTGCTCTTGTTCCTTTCTTGAATCTGATTCTTTATGCATCCTCCTCAACAACATGTTCAATTTTTGCAACAATTGAGTATTGATGTTGTTATTCTCTTCCTAATCTCTATTGATTATCTCATTGTATTCTATATAGCTCCACACATATCTTTCTAGACTTCTCATTGTTTCTAATAATTCCATATTTTCTACTTTTCCTTCTATATTCCCATTTGACCCAATCCTCACATTACCCAAGGTGACATACAATTCTTTGACTTCTTCCTCATGGTTGTAGGTTTTATATGTATCCCCCATGTCTGTAGTTCTCATTCTGAGTTGAATCTGCTCTATTAGTACCTTTAAGTTTTCAAAATGTGCATGCAACATAACTTTTTATACAAAAACAATAGTTCTAAAATTATGGAAAAAAACATGCATAACGTTTCCTTTTTGGGTCACTAGTTAACTTCCTTCTAATTTCCCATGAATTTTGCTACTCAAATCACAGTTTTTGGTGCCTATATAGATTCTTATATTCAATGTATTTCCAATGACTAATTTCTTTCTCACTTATGAGCTCTGAGTAGAAAGTTATTGTCATCTAAAATTTCCCAATTTACCCCTTTTGTACACCTTTCATCTTGGTGCAATTACTCTTGGACACCAACTTTCGTCACTTGTAAAGGTAAATATATCAATAATTAGAGAAACTTTAGTATGAGGCATAGATAACACCGATGATAGCTAATTCATAAGAACTCTTATATTTAAAATTTTATGCTCGAGGAAAAATATGCATCAATTTGGGAATGACAACTTTGTTATTTTTCAATTTTTTTCTAGACTTAGAATTTTTAGCCAAACTCGCTATCCCCCAATTTGAGAATTTATAGAAAAACTTCAGTTAAGCAAACTTATTTGTCTTGATGAGTATATAAAATGTCGAGTAAATAAAAATTTCTATATTTTCCGTGTGGGAACCCTCTTCCTCCTTGGACAATTCCAAAAAGTGGCCTAGAATGGTGGATTTTTCCCTAATCTGGCAACTCCACTCCAAAATACTTGGAATCCAACCAATCCCTTCACAGATTATTTTCACGTCTACATTTCTTACACTCTATAAAATTTTTAGCAGTAATTGTTCCCCTACAACTAAGATTGACCCCAATGTTCAAAACCATGTAATTTGTATTTTCAGGAAAATCATAGAATAATTTGAGGCAAAACTTTGTGTTGGTTTATGAGTGTCAGATGTCATTCCAGGTGGCAAGATGCATCGGTGCCATATGTACAAGGTCCTAGAAATGGAGGTGTTTTTTAACTACCAAATAGGTAAAGACTCCAAGAATGAATGAGGGTCATTGATTTGTCTGAGGTGATCTCGTAGATTATGACCATTGGATCTTGTATGGTGCATATCGAGGCAAGGATTTTAGAACTTTGAACTGTTGAACATTTGTAAGCTATGAGAGAAACTAGTTGGATTATGATAATGATGATCATTGGATCCATGGTAGTGAATACCATTGGAGTGCGATGGTCAAAGTGGTCTATGGTACCAGAGTGAAGGCACTCCGACGGGAGGAAATATTAGAGAAAAAGGAGACTGTTGATCAGAGGATGGGAAATATGCAATAAATACCATAGATATACCATGGGCACAAATTGTGCTCATAACATTGATAGATGTGGTGGGGAATAACCATCAGGTAATTTGAGACAACGATGAAATCAAAGACATCGATTTGGAGGGCCTAATCCTAATGGGCTAGGGGGAATGTAACACAACAGATGCCAAGTCAGTGCCACGTTGGATGGTGAAAGTGGCAGAGATACACGTGGCACTAAGATGGACTCAAATATAAATGAAATCATAGAAAATTTGGGAGGTTGTAACTTCTGATCTAGAGCTCAACTCTCAGTACGGTTATAGTTGTTGGAAATATATTGACAAGCAAAAGATGCGGTAACATATAGAAGAGGCTTTGAGATGGTTAAGGAAAAGTGAAAATTTAATACCCCATCCCTTAAAAAGGTACTTAGGGAGTTGGGTGTCTTACATAGTGGTATCATATTAGATTTCAAACACTAGGCTTGGATGGTCCAAAGATCAGTCATAGAACTGGTATCTTAAGGCTAAGATTATCTTGTTAGGACTAATTCCTCTATGTTAAATTTTTTTTTATNGGAGTTGGGTGTCTTACATAGTGGTATCATATTAGATTTCAAACACTAGGCTTGGATGGTCCAAAGATCAGTCATAGAACTGGTATCTTAAGGCTAAGATTATCTTGTTAGGACTAATTCCTCTATGTTAAATTTTTTTTTATTATCTCCATTAACTTCTTGAGAGAAAGGACTGTAGATTGTAAATTTTGTTTCAAAATTCCTTACAACAGAATATATTATCATGATGATTGTAGTAGAAGAAGCATATTGTTTCTTTTTTGGAATGCTAACTACTTCTACGGGAGTGAGAATATGTTGGCAAGAATTAATGGTAAGTCTTGAATGTGAATGGATGAAAAAGGAAAAATCTTGTTATAGGATCAAGAATCGAGATAATGAGTGGACTCAGTTGTTTTAATGTTTCTTGTAAGTGTGGGTTGTTAGAACCTTGGAAATTATAAGTGATGTATAAATAAAAGACTAGATTATGTATCTATAAGTACTCATGTTTAGAGGATTGACGAGAACTAGTAAGGTCAAATTACTTAATCTATAATGAATGGAAATAGTTACTGAGATAATCCAATCAAGCAAAGAAGAAAGATTCCTTTGAATTGTTGATAGTCCTCATAAATAGGTAGAGTAATATGGGTATATGAGATATCTTATGAGCTCATGGCTGTGTTAAATAAAACATGTTCCTATTAACCTAAAGGCATGTCTATGCATATGAATGCAAGAGGCAGATAGTTGGAAGTCATTTTCAGTCTAGTCATGTGTAAAATGCTTGGTGCACATGGATATGTTGGAATGCATATGTAAAATATTGAGAATGCATATAACATGCATATAGATTTATTACAGTCTGTTATTAGATCTAAATTGCGGTGTTGTCTTAGATCATATAGTTATCTGATTATAGTAGCATAAGAAAAATGCTAATGATGTTGATTGCATACTACCTTATGAGGATAAGGGAGAATGGTTAATGAAATGTTGATCCTGAATATGGTAAAGAAAATTCTTGGGAATTTCTAGATGACCAATGGGTTAACATCTAGAAATGAATGATGTCCATATGGGTATGGCACAATATACTCAATTAGTAGTGAGAAGAAATCTAGAAAACACTTTCCTTGGTAGAGGTCTGTTGACTAGGAATGGTTTGAGGCAAGGAGGGAAATTGGAATTGTTATCTCATTTCCTTGGGTAATTTTGTAATTACTTATTTCTATTTTTTTGAATTGTGGGATGCTTTGATAGTAGTTGGGTAAGAGTGACTTTTTCTAGTTGTTTCCTTGAAAATATGGAAACATAATTATGAGTGTCATTGTGGGACTTTTCATATGAATGACTATAAGATCCTGGGGAGAAATGGTATGGGAGATTGAAATGTCAATTTTTGTGAATGACATGGAAAAAGGGTGCAAGTAGTGAACTTGAACGTTCCATATATATGTGTTTAAGTATATGCTCAAGTGTATGGATTGCATACATTATAGGGTTGCCTAGTATAAAGGCAGAAATGAATATGTATGTGTGACTAGTCATATGAATGGTTGTAATTTCTCTTTAAAGAAGGATGATATTAAGATCAAATAAATATGAATGAATGGTATAAAAATGTGCAAGAAAGGAAAATTCATCTCTCTCTCTCTCTCTCTCTCTCTCTCTCTCTCTCTCTCTATATATATATATATATATATATTGCATGTGCCTTTCTTGCACATTTTTATATCATTCATTCATATTTATCTGATCTTAATATCAACCTTCTTTAAAGAGAGATTACATAATTTGATTGCATGAATAAGAGGGTATCAAGGCAAGGAGTGTGTTTTCCTGGGATGAATAAGCCTATGAATACATGGATGACCCTATATTAAAAGGGGATAGACTTTCTTGATTAAGTAATGGTTGGAGGAGGAGGATATCTACTCCTCAGAAAGAGATAATATGAAAGGATTAAAGAGTAACTGAACAAGATTGCTCTGATAATGAAAAGAGGCAATATGACTATTCTTGTAAAGTTGTGAACAATCGTGAGAGAGAATGATTTGTAAAGAAATATGCATGTGAAACCATAAAGAGTGTTTATGGTAGAAACAAACCCATTATGTTGATGCATGTGGTCAATTCCTTGAAATCACAATATGAGTGCAAGCTAATAGAATAAATGTGCATGTTTAAATGTATACCCTAAATGCATAACAAGAATGCATGTTTATATTCCTTATGGAATATTGGGTAAAACTTTGGAATGATGAAGTTGAGGATGACTTGGAGTTGAATTCATTTTAGATAAGTATTGGATATGCAACAAGAGAGTTTCATGTTGATAAGTTCCCATGCGGGGGAACTACATAAGGAACTATGTTAGGGGAACACAGCCATAACCTTAATTAATGTTGAAAATTAGGCAGTGGGATGCAAGCCTATCTACATAAGAATCTTGGATTACATTCTAAAATATAATGCATGAATGAGGGATGTGCATATAGATGTTGACCATTTTGATTTCTAAATGGTAATGTGCAAAAGGCTCGGGTTCACTATTCATTGTGAAATAAATGCTTGCTACTATAGCATGTTGATTTATCAAAGAAGGTAGCATGTTGATTTATCAATAAAGGTCAAGATGAACCTGACCAGTACTGCTCAAGGAAAAGAGCAGGAAGATCATAGCATGGGATGAATTGATTAAGCAAAGAAAGATAAAAAGAGGGAAAAGGAAAATAATTGTTTAGTAGAGTTGCACGCTTCAAAAGAACACTTGTGAGCGTAAAGGGAAAAGGAAAATAAAATAATGTATATGTTTAATGGAATGGTCCTAGTTAAGACATGAGTATGCAAAGGTGGTGAGGCCTTAGGAATTTTCCGGTTAAGATGAAAATTCCAAACTATGTAGAAGGAATTAGAAAAAGGAAAGAGTCCCTTAACTCCTTTCTTGTTGATTATTATACTTATTTGGGAAGAGAAACCAATATGTTGATGCAAATAAATATTTTGGAATGATGATGTTGATAGTTGTATGGATATAGATACAACTGAAAATTTGATTGTGATTGCATTAGTAAAAAAATTAAGTAATAATGTGATATGATACATACATATATATGTTGGGACATATATGAAAATGATCTTACTGATTTAAATGCTATGGCACTTGCATTTTTATTTAAAATTACATCTGATATAATTTTGAATGTAATGATGCATGTTGAATATAGGAGATGAATTGATTTGTTGGGGAAGGACAACTGCCAGTGGTGGGAAAACAAAACATGTATAAATATTTCATGCCCATGTCACATGAGAATTGGAAGGGATTAGGTAAGAATCCCTTCTGAAATAATTTTTTTATGTTAATTATAAGCATGAAATTTTTTATTGGTTGTTGTATGTCATTGACACCCAAGAAGGGTAAGATTCAAGAAAATAGTTTGAGTGATAGATGGGAGGAAATCTAGCAACCAAGAATGATTGAGATCCTTGCAAGAAAATTCATGAATAGAGTGTCATGAATACTTTGACCAATTCGGAATGATTGGGAACACGAGTGCTCATAAGTAGCACATTGATGGACTGCATTGAGAAAGTTCATAATGAAAAGAGTGGGAATGCATGGGACTTCCCTCATGGAAAGAGAACATTCCAATATTATACCAAGGTTGTAGAATGGTAAAGAAAGAATGCATGGATTCATAATGATTTATTTTTTTTAATTTCATCATTTCATATTATGTTATGTTGATTTGAGTAAATGACCAGTTCGTAGAAGAAGCATAGTCCTACTGAAATAATGAATGAAAATGAATGAGCCATGTGGTGAGAATTTGGTTGAGTTCCAACATACCATGGAAAAGTGTCAATCATAAAGTGTGGTAATCTGAAATCAATGCGAGGGTGCATTATGTGTGCTAGTGGCCATGGACACTGGCGCATTGATTAAATTCATTTAATATTTGATTTAATTTTTGAAGGCCTAGTATGATAAAGTAATTCATGCATAAGAAATGATATTTCCTTTTTATTATGAGTAAATGAATGTGATTGTTAGTAACCATATATTTTGAAAACAATTTGGAAGCCAATGCAAATGTGCAAGGAAACTAGAATGTGCATGAGAGATAACAATTTGTTTGGCTATGTGAAGGTATAATATCAAGAATAAGGGTATTGGATATGGAAACAAAATTAATCCCATAAGGAATACCAATAGCTTCTAAGACAAAATGTTATGAGAAGGAAAATATCATACCCGTGAATCTGGTTCCTGTGTGGAAAAGATCTAAAAAATGAAAGTGTGAAATTTGAAATCTGTGGGTAACATATTTGAAAGAAAATTGATTGAAATTGATGGTTGATATCTTATGGTTACTATATGCATGTGATAAAGGTGAGGTAACACATATGTCTTGGAGGGACAAATGATGGTTTTCAAGTTGGAAATCATGAAAAAATGGATATTGTTGTGACATGAGAACCATGTGATAAGCCATGATCACCATAAAAAAATATCATGTTGAGGTAACATAGGCCATAGGAACACCTCGGTAGAGAAATCCATAGGGACACCTCAACTGTAAGATTCAATGAAGTCTCTGAAACTATTCTTGTGTGAGAAATCCTTGGCAAGGAAAGATGGATCACCCAAGGGACTGTATAATAGAGAAAGGGATCCGTAAGCCTGGGCCTAGAGGGCGAGTGACCACAATAAAGAGGAGACTTTGATCACTCTTCTAGAGTGTTTATTGGGATCATGAGTACAATGGGTATGTCAAGGAAAAATAGTGAGACAAGTAAATTTGATAGCCATATGGATGCAGATCCATGAAATAAACATATAAGTATTGTGCTAATATGTAAATTCTCCCTCTTGAATTATGAACAACAATAAAATGTTTATGTGTGAAATTTTGAATTAACATTCTTGTTGTTTGATTTTTTTTAGGGATGTTCTAAATGCCAAAGAGTATGGAAAGGATAGCAAGGATAGGAACTACATTGTTGAAACAACTAAACAATTGAAGCATGGATAATGTTGGTGAGATGCAAAGAACACTGAGGACAATGTTCCTTTAAGAGGGAGGGGATTTTAATAGCCTTGTTTCCATTAGTATGTAATAAATCATGTTTAATAATTTCCATGCTAGGGCATATGAACACTATAATTGTATTATTTATTAATTGAAAACGCTAACAACTGATTGTGGGAGGAATCCTTGAAAGTACTCGCCATGATACCATGAGGGAGATTAGTGAGCAGGAAGGAAAGGGGATTATGTGTAAATACCCCAAGCCACCTTGATGAGTGAAGTGCAGGAAATAGTCAATATTAATCTAGATTATAGCTGAAGAAAAACAATTAATGAAAGAGGGGATGATAGTTGAAAACCAACCACATCAATGAGTGGAAGTATGGGAAGACCTAGATAGGACAACAAAAACTGTCAGCCAGGGGTACCATCGAGTACCCTGTCACACTTTGCAAGTTGAAATCTGTTGAATCCGCAGATCCTTTTGACGAAAGGAGAAAAAGGGGAGAATTCAAGAACCTTCCCAAGTAATACCATGCAAGAGACACACAAAGGAAAAAACATTTAGGCGGAGAGGACGAGGAGCATGGACAAGTGCATGCTAGAAAAAGATATAGAAATGGAAGCGTGGTTTTGTTGAAGGAAAAAATTGAAAAAAAAGAGTTATGGTCTCAGAAGAGAACAAATAGAGAGAGAGGGTGTTCGCTAGATAATAACACAAAAGGGAAAAATAAGAGAGTGAAAATCTCGATGGATAGACTTATGGTTAAAATAAGGAACAAATTGTAGATAAGAATTGCAGGTGAAAGAGGAGTAGAGGGATCCCAAGGGTGTATATATGAGAAAAAGGAAATACTTCAGACGTATGCCTAGGATAATTAATGGTCACGCTAAAGAAGAGATGAGCTAAATTCCATACAGGGGAAAAATAGGACCATGGGCTTGATGCTCGCTAAAAAGAAATCAACACTGCAAGGAGAGGGCGTTGAAGGAAAGTTAAGTTGTGAAGGGACTCTCTTTTGGAGAGGAGATCCAACTGGGAAGGAATATGATAAACCCCATGGAGGTCATGAAACAAGTAGGAAGGAATGGAAACTTATAATTCTTCCAGTGGATTGGAGGAGACTCATCTCCCTAATCCATACCTTGAATTGATAATTCAATGGTGAGAGAGAGATTCTTTGGTGGTATTATGGCTTGGAATTGGGGTGACCTATTGCTGAAGTGACTGAGCATGTAGAGATTATGGTTGGGTGGAAAGGAGAACAACCAGAGTCATTTGGTTGGTCACCAATTGAAATAGATAAGTATTTCAATATACTTTGTGTAGTGTAACTGAAATGTATGGCTAGATGTCTATATATTGTGCTATGAATTTATGAGTCTCCTATTTTGTTTTGAGTTAAAAGGATGAACTTGTGTCTTTGATAACTATATGCCTATATATATGTATATGTATATCTATATCTATAGTTGGTTATATTGGGTTCCCTAGGAAAGGGGAAACAAAGCTATATGAAATAAATGACACTCCCTGAATGGAATGAAACAAAGGTGAAGACCAAGAAGGTATAGTAAACCAAGATTTGGACCGCTAGATCTATTGGGGTGAATAATGTTAGAGTCTTATGGTTGGAGTATCATTGGAAGCCCGAAGTGGAGTAACTTCGATGGGGAATGCTCTGAGAGGAAATCTGGACAATATATAGGTGAATAGTCAAGAACAAACCTGAGTTGTAGATCATCGTGGTCCTACTTGAGTAAGGTAAAAAGGGTGAGTAACATCATGCTGATGAGGAATGCCAACGTAGCTGCTAGAATGTCACAAAGGTTGATGTGTGTTGAAATATAATTGGATATGAAGATAAGAATTGTGTATGTTGGGTGTGAAGGTCATTAACTGTCATCTTTAAATATTAGTCATCAAACATAAAGGGTTGATAAATCTTGACCGCTCATCGAAGGGGTGCTGGTCGGAGTGAGTTGCAGACCTAGAGAAGACACACTCCAATGGGAGGAAATCTGAGAGAGATATAGATCCATTAATTCATTCAGAGAGTAACCTTAATTGTGGGATCTAGAGAGGTTGGGCCTTGATGGTAGGAACTATAAGGGGTCATCTAGACCATAGATCAGTGAGAAGGAAATATCTAATCCTGTCCATTGATTTTGGTTGTAATCCTACGAGTAGAAGAGGACATGTACCAAGGATGTAATCCAATCCAATGCATATTAAACATGTGCCAATTCTTGAGTGGAAAAACTTATCCCTTGTGAGGACGTGTCACATGGTGGTTGGTCCATGTGTCATGTAGGTATGGTGCCATGTGTCAAGATGAATCAAGGTTTTAACACAGAAATCCATGTTGGGTTATGACTTCCACATGTCATGCCAGGTGGCAGGCTGCAACAATGCCACATGTACAAGGTCCTAGCAAGGGAGTCTTGTGTTAATCACTGAGAAGGTAAACACCCCAAGAACGAATGATTTTCGTTGATCTGTCGGAGGTGATATCTATATATTGCGACCATTGGATCTGGTATGGTCCATATCAAGGTAATGATCTTAGAACTCTTAACTATCGAGTAGTTTTAATCTCTGAGAGAACCTCAATCATTTGATGAGGATAATTAGGATCATTGGATCTATGGTAGTGAGTATTCTTGGAGTGTGATGGTTGGAATGGTCTATGGTACTAGAGTGAAGGAACTCCGACGGCGTGAGCCTTGAGGGAGAAAGGAAATCATTGATCAAAGCATGGGAAAGTTGCAACAAAGATCGTAGATCTATCACAAACCCCACATGTTCTCATAACATTTCTAGAGGGGGTGGGGAATAATTGGCAGGTAAGTTGAGAATGATGAAATCAAAGTCGTAGATTTGGATGGCCCGATGGGACAGGGGGTAGGTATCACATCATACTTGAAGTTACTTCCATGTTAGATGATGCAAGTGACATAGATCCACGTGGAACTAATATGGACTTAATAAATTAAAGACTAAAATTTGGGAGGTTGTAACGTCTGATCCAGAGTTGATCTCTGAGTACAGTTATAGTCATTGGAAATCTATTGAAAAGAAAAATATGGATGATGGTAGCCTTTATATGAGTCTTTTATATGGTTGAGGAAAATAAAAAATGTAATACCCCATCCCTTAAAAATGTAAGTAGGGGGTTAGGTGTATTACACTTCCATCCAATATGAGAAACAAGGGAAAGAATCAATCGAATAGAGTTCATATTTGCAACAATGGAAAAGTTATAAGTGTATTTAGTGCCCTCTCGTTGAGAAAATGACCTCACAACCAAGAGAGATTTGTGATGCTCAAAAACACCTTTAGAGATAAACTTGGTCTTGTATACCCATCGACACTTCACAATGTTCTTCCCTTGAGGTCGGGGAACTAAATCCCAAGTTCAATTCTTTAATAGAGAATAAATTCTATCTCCATAGCATGCTGAAATTAAATTTTTCCTTATGCATCTAAGAAAATAACAAGATAAGAGTTTTCAAGCACATGAATCATCAAAGAACCAATAACATGTTACTTCTGATTGCAAGTTTTTCAGCTCGAGGAAACATTATCGACATCAAGGACAACACCCTTAATGATATTGGAAGCCCATATAGGTATAAAATAAAGGGGTGAAATGTTGTTCACTACAAAAGGTCAATCAGAAGTCAGAATAGTTTCAGTTGAAGGAGATGGTAGACTAGTTGAAATAGGTATTGACTAACCAGTCGACTCAGAGGTCAATGGCCCAGTCAAAAAAAGAACATATTTCAACTGTCCAATTGAAGGAATGAAAAAGGGAATAGGAGAACCAGAGTCAGAAGAAACATGAAAGTGATCATCCAATAACAATCCAAAGGAGTAATTCAACAAATTGATGCCCAAACAATTCTCATGAAAACACACATTTCTTTTAATAATGATATTCCATTTGAAAAGGTAAAAATGTGGAGGCTTTGGGCTCTTCAGAGTAGCCCATCATGAGGAAATCATGAATATTTGCATCAAACTTCCTTTTGCAATCATCATAAATATGAGCCCATGAAGCACATACAAACACTTGGAGGTGGTCGAATGGAAACTTCCTTCCACACCATCGTTCAACTCGAGTGATCGAAGGAATAACTCAAGTCGAGATGTGATTGAGCAACTAGTTTTCAAAATAAATAGATTCACTCGAGAAGTGAGGAGGAAAGTTTTTGTCCTAAAAACGAAATCTATCCATTTCAACTTATGTCTGATTCTTGTGTTCTACAATTCCATTCTACTAATGGGTATGAGTAATCGATCATTGCAATTAAATAGTATATCAAACTAGGTATTCTTCAAAATATTGACTCACATACTCACCACCATTGTCTGATCTCAAGCACTTGATGGGTCAACTACATTGCTTTTCAATAAAGGCCCTGAATTCTTTGAACCTTTTTATAATACCTTGGTTTTTATTCCCCAATTTAATAATGTATTTTGTTTATTCATGAAAGGTTTAAGTCCCTATAAAATTGAAATGGATCAGAGTGCCTAGGAAATGTAATGCTTTGAACATTGTTAATAATAAAATAAATTGTTGAT